>KK118870.1:174189-227145 GCA_000611955.2 Stegodyphus mimosarum
AAAAAAAAAAAAAAAACACTTTCAGCATTATCAAAATGAAACACCAAGATTTCCTTTCCTCAAAACTGTTGGGAGATACTTTTCCCAATAGAAAAATCAATAAATGGACTAACAGTCAGTTGGCTTAATGTGCAGTATATAAAACTGAAAAGATCAGAACCAAGCAGTGTTAAGTTCAAATATAATTTTGACAAGGATGATACCTTTCATCTAATTAACCTTAAAAAAAATAGGTAAGCCAGCGATCTTAAACAATTTCAAAAGAAATAAAAGATATGATGAATTTATTAAAATACATACCTCCAATAAAACATTACTTTTACAAGACAACACATGGAAGTCAAAATTTAAATTTACCTGACTTGGAAGATGAAGAAGTTTGTTATAATGAAGAAATATAAAACTTGTGGCAACAAATGTTATTATATTATTTTTACACAAATTTCTGATCATTTTTAACTGCCAAAATGTTTAAGTACTAAAGTTTATAAGATGCTGCCATTGTCCCAATAAACACTTATGTTTTTATTTACACAATCTGTACATATCTTGCTTTGTTGCAGAGCCTATCCTTTATATATATAGATAGATAGATATATCTGTATACTGTTCTCATCTAATTAATAAACTAAAAATTAAAAAAATAATGTATTAAAAGACATTAATTTTCTCATTTTTTGTTTTCTGAGCTTAACTGCAATGGCTTCTGAGTGACTCGTATACTTCTCATTAAATTTCAGCTTAAACCTTTGCACTTGAGAGGTGACTCTCAGTCACCACTTGATTTGATGTGATAACTCGAGAGGTGATTCTCGCTCACCACTTGGTTTGATGCGATAATTCGAACCGTAACAATATTTATTTAGATTTGGTTTGGGAAATATCACTTCATGACTGTATTTAAGTATACATGCTTAGAAAATAACTGCCGATCTTTAATCTTAAATAGGTTTTTTAGATTTATTGTTATATGCGTCTTAGTTATTAGTTAGTTCGAACTCAACATTCATGGTAATAGGAATATTATTTTCAATGTTACAGAGCTCAATAAGCGTGAAATATGACCGAGAAATCACTTAAGTGAAAATGAATTCTTTTTTTCACTGATGAATTTTAATTAATATTTTCTTATCTACATATAAAGAAGGAGGGAAATCATAAAATAATAGGCAAGCTATATAAAGTCTCACTCATGGTCGAACTAGGACCATGAGTTTCCTTTTCTCTTTATTGTTTTTGTTTTGCTTGTATATGTCTTTTCCAGGTTAATGAGTATCTTATAATTCGAAACAACCTATCAATTCTACAAGGGGTAGGGCTGTTTTGCCCAGGCACCCTGGTGCTACACCACTCATAAGCTCAAAGGCCTTAGTGAGCTAAACAAAAGGTTATAAAACACAAGTTTGACTCTCATACAACCAATATTGATAGAGATATTTAATTTCAAAATTGTGAATATTTGATATCATTTACAATTTGCTTCGAGGGATTGGTTAATAAAATAAATCATTAGAATAATTTTAGGTTGATTTTTTCACTCTTAAAGGCTATTCAGTGGTTTTTTTTGGGGGGGGGGTAAATTAACTGCATGTAACAATTGTCAGTTTATAATTTTGTTACAAATGGTATGCCAAAAAACTTTTCACAGAAGTAATATCTAATTTTTCAATGTAAAAAATAGTTTATTAATAACCTTATGAAGATTTATTATTTTAGAATCATTATCTAATAATCATATCAAAATTCATTAAACTAAAAATATTTTTTACTCCTGCAAATAATGGTACTGCTTAGTTAGTGCCAATACTGAAACCTGCTATTATTTTCTGGTAAAAATTCTGAAAGATTTTGTCAAGAAGATTACTTTGTTGGGGGGGGATGTATTAATCAGTACTTTTTAGGAAAAACTGCATATATATGCTCATCACTTAGTCTGTTAAACATTGGAAGCCTTTTTCAAAATTATTTAATTAAATTATTCCTAAACTATTAATTATTTCTTTTAATTACGTATATTTAATTACATATATGCATAGACTACTTGATAGACAGAAGGAAAACATTGATGAAGATAGCGATGAAGTAAAAAGTGTAAGAAGGCGAAAATTCGATATAATAGAATAGTGAAAGTGAAAGCGACAGTGATTCGGCAGAAAAGAGAGAAAATTCAGAATGGATAACGCGTGAAAAGAATACCCTTTGTATCCTGCGAAATAACCACAAGATCGCAAGTATCTTCAGACATAAAAGAACCATTACATTTCTTTCAATTGGGTGTAAAGTTGGCTTAAATTAGCTGTAAGAAATTCATGAAATATGTGGAAAACCATCTAGAGTTGCAGATTCGCCCAAGCAAAAAGGCCTCATGTGCAGAGGGTTATTATATATAACTGAGAACACAATTTATATAATTTATATTGTATACCTCAGTTTCATTAAAATTTCTCGTTAAATTGTGGTCATTTATAAATCTTTTTTTAATGATTTTATCATTTCAACAATGAATCACTCTTTTCCAACAAATCTGGTATGTCAAATGGTGCAAAAAAAAAAAAAAAAAAAAAAAAAAAATCCGATTTTGCCAAAAAATCAGAAATTGCATTTAAACCTCATATAAATTTTGCATAAAAGACGTTGCTCACCTTTACCTAGTGATATAAACAGTAAAATTCTGAGATTTTTTAGTGTGTTCATTAAATGAAGATACACGTGAAAAATTGTTCCAGCATTCAATTTAAAAGGGGGGGGACTAAATCACATTTGGGAAAATTGCTTCATATTTTATTGTCATCGTAAAAAAAAAAAAAACTAGAAAGTTATTTAATTAATATTTTCTTAGCTGTGTATAAAGAAGGAGGGAAATCATAAAGTAGTATGCAAACTATATAAAGTCTCTCTCATGGTCAAACTATGATATGTCCTAGTTTGACCATGTGCTGCTTACTTAACACAGTTTCACGCGGCTGGTACACAAAATTAAACACAAGAACAATTGGACTGTATATTTTTCACTTTTATTTAATTACACTTATTCTAATAATGCGAAACTTACTACAACACAGCGAGCCATTCCACACGGCTGTCACAAGAACGAAGTTCTATTCAACACAAGTTTAGTTGCCAAACGCAACAAGCATAAAGAGAAACATTTCAAAACGATAAATTACAGATTAATTACCTTACACTTACGGTTGGAGCGGAGTGATGAACCATCAAATAAAAACCAAACGATCTTATTTTATAGGCTTGCAATACTCACATGAACATCCTGGCCCCCGTTGAAATCCTAGGGGATTTCAACAATTGGTGACTTTTGCAAGTTCTTATTCTGTAACGAAAATACTATTAATGAAACATAAAATAAACTAATACAAAGTACAACATTAGATGTCACGCAGTTCACAGTTTTTAGTCTATTGGAAGAAGACACAGTTTCACGATTGGTCGTTTTATGACACCATGACCAGTTTTAATGCTAACAACTCTGACTCTATGGTCTGAGCCTGGATGAATAGCAGTTATTCTCCCTAACCTCCATTTAAGAGGTGGAAGATTGTCTTCTTTGATTAGAACCAAATCGTTAACTTCTAAATCCTTTTGACTCTTTTGCCACTTTGTTCTTTGCTGAAGTTGCGATAGGTATTCCCGACTCCATCTTTTCCAAAACTGTTGAAAGATGAACTGTCTCACATGCCATCTGTCAAGATGATTTAAGGAACTTATATCTTGCTCAGGTATGGTGGTTAAAGACGTTCCTACTAGGAAATGACCAGGTGTTAACGCAATTAAATCATTGGGGTCAGACGATATTGGACACAGCGGCCTAGAGTTAAGACAAGCTTCAACTTGCGTTATCAAAGTTTGAAATTCAGGATTTGTCAGCACAGTATCACCAACAGTTCTCTTGAGATGAAATTTCATTGACTTTACAGCTGATTCCCACAGTCCACCAAAATGAGGGGATGAAGGTGGATTAAATTTCCATTTTATTTCCTCTAAGGATAAAAAGTCCTGAATTTCTTGATTTTGCTTGCACTGCAAAAAACATTTTCTAATTTCCTTCTCTGCACCTTTAAAGTTCGTACCGCAGTCGCTGTAAATCTCACTTGGCTTCCCTCTTCTTGAAATAAATCGTTTCAATGCACTTAAAAATGCCTTTGTTGAGAGATCTTCTACTACTTCAAGATGTACTGCTTTGACTACAAAACACACAAATAAGCACACGTAACATTTAAATGATTTTTGTCCACGTCCTGCGCGATGTTTGATCATGAATGGTCCTGAATAATCTATTCCAATTCTATGAAATGGTCGCGATTGTGTTACTCTAGATGTTGGTAGATCAGCCATTATTTGACTTGCTGTTTGAGCTCTATGTTTGCAACATGTAACACAAGTCTTTACTAATTTTCGAATAACAGATCTAGCAGCTATGATCCAAAACTGCTGTCTGATTAAAGATAGAAGAAGTTCTGGTGCTGCATGTAGATATTTGTCATGAAAGTGTCTAATTATGATTTTCGTCACATTGTGTTTTGAAGACAATAAGATTGGATGTTTTTCATTTTCTGATAGATGCGCGTTTTTCAATCTTCCTCCTACTCGTAACACTTTGTTATCATCTAAAAATGGACTCAAGCTAAGAAGATTGCTGTTTTTAGGTAAATCCTTTCCCATCTCCAAACACTGAATTTCTTTACTGAAGTTCAATCGTTGCACTATTCGAATAATACACAGTGTTGCAGATCGAATTTCGTTGCTAGATAAAAATGACGTATTTCTCTCCCGACTAGCTACCCTTGAATTTGATATGAATCTTAATATCCAAGCAAATATGCGTTGTAACTTCGAAAATGAAGATATCTTTGATATAACAGTAAGTTCCTGTACAGGTTCAGAAACTACGAATGATACTGTTTTACGTGCTTCTGGTAGTGTTTTTTCATCAATAGGGATATGTTTAAACAAAGGAACTTCATTGCACATTAACCAGGGAGGTCCATTCCACCACAGTTCATGAGAAAGTAGTTCTGCAGGAAATAACCCACGAGAAGCACAATCAGCAGGATTTTCCTTTCCATCAACATGACTCCAATTCTCAGATGGTAAAATGGTTTGTATTTCAGAAACTCTGTTGGATACGAATACTTGCCACTTTTTAGGATCTGACCTTAGCCAAGACAGTACGATTTGTGAATCACTCCACGCGTGCACTGAATCAAAATTTATAACTAATGCAGCTCGAACAGCCTGAATCAAGCGTGCCAACAATACTGCTGCACATAATTCTAGTCTTGGAATTGTGATAGGTTTCAGTGGTGCTACACGAGTTTTAGCTGTTACAAGTTTAACACTAATGGTAGAGTTGTTACAAGTTTTGACATAAATAACTGCTGCGTAACCTTTTTCAGACGCGTCACAAAATCCGTGAAGTTCACATCGGAAATAATCAGGTAAAAGTACTTTTCTAGGTACACTTATGGAATTCAAAATTTTAACTTCTCTACATAAACCTCTCCAATTTTGATCAATCTCTTCTGGAACAGGGTCATCCCATGACAAATGTAATTTCCAGAGTTGCTGAAGGATCATTTTGGCGAGAATTACAAAAGGCGCTATCCACCCCAACGGATCGAATAACCTTGATACAAATGACAAAATAATCCTTTTAGTCGCAACACCTTGATAATCTATTACAGCGAAATTACATTTGAATTCATCATTGTCAGAATGCCATTCCAATCCCAGAACTTTTAATGTTTTACCCTCTATTACACGATGAATATTGTCACTATCTGTGTTTATTAAACCAACAGTTTTTAATAACGATGGTTTACTTGTCGACCATTTATGGAGCTCAAAGCCACCCTTTTGTAGCAATTGCTGCAATTCATTTATCAAAGCGATACCTTCTGAACTATCCTTAACACCAGTTAGTACATCATCAACGTAAAAATCTCTTAAAATTACACTCTTTGCCTTCGGAAAATTCAGTCCTTCATCAATCGCTAATTGACTCAAAACTTTGGTTGCAAGATATGGAGCAGCTGCAGTTCCATATGTGACAGTATTTAAACGACAAACTTGTATTTCTTTATCTGGGCTATCTCTCCACAATATTTTCTGAAAGTCTCGATCTTGTTCGTGAACCCTTATTTGTCTATACATCATGCGAATATCAGCAGTTATTGCAATATTATGAAGTCTAAATCTTAACAAAATACAAATTAGATCATCTTGTGTTTTAGGACCTATCATTAATGTATCATTTAAAGAAACACCTGTGGTTGTTTTCGCACTCCCATCAAAGACGACTCTAAGTTTTGTTGTTAAGCTAGATTCTTTCAATATGAAGTGATGTGGTATATAATAGTGTTTATTCTCTAATTCACGATCTGTGTTTGACACTACTTCTACATGTCCCAGTGAAAAATATTCTTTCATAAATTGAATATACTGGTTGTAAATTTCTGGCATAGATAGCAGTCTCTTCTCTAAATACTGAAATCTTCTGTACGCCATTTCACGTGAATCACCTAACACATCTCTATTATGTTTGAATGGTAATGCAACTGAATAACGGCCTGTTTTATCTCTAAAATGAGAACTTTCAAAATGTTCTTCACAACGTTTTTCTTCATCTGTTAAAGGCTGTACATTTGGAAATTTTTCCAACTCCCAAAAAGAATTTACTAATTCATCTGTATTTGCATTCACATGATTTACATATACTGGCTCAGTTGTATGTAACTCATAATTTGTAGTACCCGAAATTATCCATCCCAGCCTCGAATTAATCGCGAAAGGAAGATCTGGATTACGTTTGACAATTTCTCCCGTCATTAAATGCAGAAACACATTTACACCAAGTAAAATGTCAATTGGTTGTGACTTGTAAAATAATGGGTCAGCTAACTTTAAATCACTGAAGTTATCAAAGATAACTGGCGGTAAAGACACGTAGGGAATATTACCTGTCACCTTATCCAATACAAACGCTGATGTTGATACGCGAATATCACTTTTGAAATGAGAAGTGAATAATAAATCGACTTCCCCATTACTCACAGTATTAAATTCTCCTAAACAAGACACAGAAATCGAATTATCTTTCACTCGTAATCCTAATTTCTTCACACAGTCTTTTGAAATAAATGATCTCTGAGATCCAGTGTCACATAAACATCTACACTTCACAAACTGTTGTTCATAATTTTGAACTTTTATCAATGCAGTACACAACAAAATGTGACTAGTTTGACTACTTTTTGAATTCGAATCATAATGAGAGGCACAAACTGTTGATGGAGCATCCTTAACATTCGTTGACTCATTACTTTTAGGGATAAATTGTGTATGCGGAGACATACTGTTTAACTGAGTTTTGTTCTTTGAATTATTTACAATATGCAAAATACTGTGATGCTTCTTAAAGCAATGTTGACATGTATTTAAACTCTTACATTTTTTGAGAAAATGCATATTAGATAAACAGTTAAAACAGTAATGATTAGATTTTACAAAGTCTATTCTTTGCTGAACAGATAAATTTAAAAATTTCGAGCATTTGGCTAAGTTATGATCTTCTTTGCAATAACCACAACCCAACGTAGCTACCAAAACATTACTCTTATACTGAGACGAAGGTTTAGGTATCTTACTATTTGTTGATTTGCTGTTTTGAAGTGTTCTTGCATGGTTCTTTAGGAATTCAATTAATGACGTAAGTTTCGGAATCTCATTACATTTTAGCTGATGTTCCCACCACAATTTTGTAGAAGGATCTAACTTTTGTAAAATTAAATAAGTCATTAAAGTGTCTCCAAAATGATCAATGCTTTGATTCAACACTTCTAAAGAGCGAATTATTTCATTAATGTTGTCAACTAAATTTAAAATAGCAATAGCTGATTCATTTTGAATAGTTGGTAAACTTAGGAAACGTTTAATATAGGCAAATATTTGTTCTCTTTTGTTTGAATATCTTTCGTCTAAAAGTTTCCACGCTATCTCAAAATTACAATCCGAAATTTGAATAGTTTGAATGATGCGATAAGCTTCACCTTTTAAAGAAGCCTTCAAATATTGCAGTTTTTGAGCATTGGATAATTTTGTATTATTTCTTACACATGCACTGAACAGATCCTTAAAAGCTATCCATTCTGTAATATTACCTCCAAATGTCGGTAATGATAATTTTGGTAATTTAATATTCTCATAAACCTGTTCTGAAATTACACTATCAGATTTATTTTTACTACTTTGATTTTTTAATAGTTTTTCAACTTTAAATTTCCATAAATGAATTTTATCTGCATACTCCTGAACACTATCTATTTCGGTTTCTAATTCTTTAGTGTCTGTAATTAAACTTTCAATTTCAATATCAAGCTTCTTTAATTCCGTTTCTTTTTGTTTTAATAATTCAACACATTCTTCTAGTTCTATTAAATTTATTTCATCAGCTGTTATAATAACTTCTATTTTCTTAATGTAATTAGTGACACTTCTACGTAAAGAAGTTCTTTTTGTTTTAAAGGTTATAAGTTCACTCATAATTACTCAAAACAAAAACAAAATTTTCTCGAATTACTTTTCACCAATATTAAGATGAATTAAAAACACTTCTATTTTTCCACATAAACAATGTTCTTAAAAATCAGATATAAAGCAAATTCTTCTTAAATAGCATATAAATGTTCAACATGCACTTACCTCACAAACTGAAGTAAGGTTTCAACACCAACATACGTAGTTAAAATGCGTTTCGAACAATCAATCACTATTTTCACTAGCACTCCGGCTAGACTTTGACCAAAAAAAATGCTGCTTACTTAACACAGTTTCACGCGGCTGGTACACAAAATTAAACACAAGAACAATTGGACTGTATATTTTTCACTTTTATTTAATTACACTTATTCTAATAATGCGAAACTTACTACAACACAGCGAGCCATTCCACACGGCTGTCACAAGAACGAAGTTCTATTCAACACAAGTTTAGTTGCCACACGCAACAAGCATAAAGAGAAACATTTCAAAACAATAAATTACAGATTAATTACCTTACACTTCCGGTTGGAGCAGAGTGATGAACCATCAAATAAAAACCAAACGATCTTATTTTATAGGCTTGCAATACTCACATGAACACCATGAGTGAACTAAATAAAAGCTTATAAAACACAAGTTTGTCTCCCATACAACCAATATTGACTCAGATATTTAATTTCAAAATTGTGAATATTTGATATCATTTACAATTTGCTTTGAGGGATTGGTTAATAAAACAAATCATTAGAATAATTTTAGGTTGATTTTTTACACTCTTAAAGGCTATTCAGTGATTTTTTTTAAAATTAACTACATGTAAAAATTGCTATTTAATAATTTTGTTACAAATGTTATGCCAAAAAAACTTTTCACACAAATAGTATCTAATTTTTCAATAATCTTATGAAGTTTTATTACTTTAGAATCATTATCTAATAATCATATCAAATTTCGCTAAACCAGAAATATTTTTTAATCCTGCAAATAATGGCCAATGCTTAGCTAGTGCCAATACTGAAACCTGCTATTATTTTCTGGGAAAAATTCTGTAAGATTTTTGTCAATAAGATTACTTTGTTGGGGGGGAATGTATTAATCAGTACTTTTTAGAAAAAACTGCATATATATGCTCACTACTTAGTCTATTTAACATTGGAAGTCTTTTTCAAAATTATTTAATTAAATTATTCCTAAAACTGTTAATTATTTCTTTTGTACTATACAAGATTTAGTGTATTGCACATGGTATCACTGTAAAGTAAGATTTTTAGAAATGATGTTTTCTTGTCAAGATTAGCAAATTTCTTCCATGGTAGAGAAAACTGGGCAACAAAAATTGACTTTTTTTGGCTTATTTTACCTATTATTTCATATTAATATTATTATGTTTATGTTTTATTCACATATAATATGACTATATATATCTTCCAAAAAAAGTAATTATGAGTAAATTAAAAAGCCTGTGGCCTGCACTAAAGTTGCAAAGTAAAAAACCAATAATTCATAATTAGAAAACTTTTCATGTACCATCTCCAAGGAATATTAAAAAAAAATTTAGTCAGTATTGTAATTAATATTTCCAAAATCTCCATTGCTTTAAAAACATAGAAAATGACCAAAACAAAAGTAAAAATTTTTAAATATTGAAAAAAGTACCTATTGTCATTAATTGCAGATTAATCGACTTATCAAGGGTAATAAACTAATCTACCATCAATTAATGACAACTAAATTAAGTGAGAGTGTTTCGTCTTTCTTCCCAGTGTGCATCAAATTAAATTTCTACTAGAGCCAAATCAAAAGTCAGAAAAGTTAATCTAAATAAAGACATTATATTTAAAGTCCATTTAAGCCAACAGAATTTTTAAAAAAAAATTAGTAAATAATCTTTTAAATTTAAGTTGCTCACTAAGAACACAACAAAACTAAACAGTACACTACTAAAAGGGATGCTTACTTCAAGAGATATATCCCCGACACTCTCATTTTCAAATTCAAATACAAAGGTAAAAACAAAAGTTACACATTTTTTAACATTAAAAAGTAATTCAAGATCAAAATTGACAAAATCCTTAAAGATAGTTATTTAAAAATCAAATTAATCAAATCCAGGAAGGAAATTAAAATTAACTTACTGCCTGCTAAATTTAAAACGAAAATGCAATTGTATTCAGTGATGGAATGTAAGAGGGTTATCATAAAAGTGTTGTTCTCTATTTAAGAGAGTTTAATCTCCAAGAATGGAGATAATATATTGAGGATAGTACTACAATAGCGCTTAAAGCTGCCATTTAGTTAGAATATAAATTCTAAAAAAATAATTATGAGTAAATTAAAAAGCCTGTGCTAAAGCTGCAAAGTAATAAGCCAGTAATTAGGAAACTTTTCATATACCATCTCCAAGGAACAGAAATTCAATTAAAACCAAGAATATTAAAAACTTTTTTTAGTCAGTATTGTAATGAGTATTTTCAAAATCTCTGTTGCTTTAAAAACATAAAATTTTTTTGTTTTTAAAGCAACAATGATTTTGAAAATACTCATTACATTACTGACTAAAAATGTTGTAATATTCATGCTTTTAATTGAATTTCTGTTCCTTGAAGGTGGTTTATGAAAAATTATATATATATATCAGTTTTATTATATTCATATATATATATGTGTGTGATATTATTTTCAGTCGAGAGTCCGGATGTTGTCGTTGCAAGTGGAAAGGCTGCAGAACTGAAGACAGATGAATTTCACTTTAAAAACTCCGCATCTTTATCCGATTAAAATGACAACTCATTTTTCTTTAGATGAAGATCAGATATTCAATAATAATTTAAATAGTAATACCAGTAAATTTAGAACTGGATGGCATGAATATTTTTAACAAAGGAAAAACGAAGAGACAGAGCAAAGCGTTTGTATAGCAGGCAATAGTAATGAGCAGTCTGATGAAAAATGGCACAGAGTTATTTATAGTAGCGGCTACATATTAGGCAAGAGAGTTATGGAAAGTACTAGTCTAGTGGGAAGATCTTGAAATTGCGGAAAGTTAATTAGAGGCTACTGTTCATGTAGAGCAAAGCCATCGTAATTTTTTATATTTTACATCTCCTACCTCTCAAAACAAGAGAGCAGGACAGCAAAGCATTAGTATATTAGTGAAGCAAGAAAGTATGAGAAAAGACATGGAACATTCAGGACATAGTGTAATGGCTTTAATAGTGTAATGGACATAGTGTAATAGCTATGCCCTATCATACTTATGCACTTTCTCATAAAATTAGAAAAATTCTTAATTATATAATTTGACAATAAAACTTATAATTTATAAATAAAGATATAATTTAGAATTAAACATCGAATTTAGACAATAATATGAGAATAATATTAAATAATAAATTAGAATTATGAAAGTCCTCAACTTTCTTCAAAATGTCTATTGAAGAATGGAAGTTTGTATTCAAGTCCTTTTCACAAAAATAGTGAAAATTGAGTTTTAAAGTCTCTAGATAGAAAACACCTTTGTATGTAAAAATTAGAAGATATACAATTTATGAGTAAAGTATTATAATTACATTCATTCTTCTCATTACGGGCAATTAACAATACCTTGGTACACTTCAAAACAATATAAAAATGCAATACAAAACAATATAATATAATGCTTTATAAAATAATGCAATATAAATCATGATGCATGATGACAATAACACCTTGAATTGTTTTTATTGCATGCCTTCTCTAACAAATCAGCATGACTAATTGCTGATGGTGGGGGGGGGTGCTTAAGTGCAAAATATAAAGAAACCTCCATTGCCTAATAAAAGATAACTGGTTTTTGGCATTGTACATTATATCAAAGTGTTGTAAAAAATAAATTCTTTTTAAATGAATCAAAATGTAAAAACAGAAACTCTTACAAAATTAAATTGAAGACAAGTAACAACTTGTATGATCAAGTTAAAGTCTCTTTTAGAATTTTGGAAACTAGAAATAAATATTACCCTACAACAAGAAGAAAGAAAACAAAATTTTGTTACAAAATTATGTATGAAAGAAAAATAAAGAAAATTTCTGTTTTCCTAAAATTATGTGTGTGTGTGTTTGGTAGCACTTTTGTGCTAAACTATGGTCAGAGGATCATGGCTGGTATAAAAATATGACAAGACCGAAGCCAGTATCTTGACCATAGTTGAATCTCGTAAGAAAATAAATAAATAAATAAAAAGATAACATTTTGAGGGGGTGTTAGGAGTATTACCTAGGGGGACAGCGGGCGTGTGCTATCACTTCTTGTATCCTCCCTAAAAAGAAGATGCAAGAAGTAATACACATAGCGTAAAACCTAGTGTCATAGAAAAAGAATAAAAACATTTGTCTTCGAATGAAAATCTGGTGTAAAAGCCAGATTTAAAAAATATGTGGGTAGAGTTTTTCCTGTTCTCATCTTTTGGGCTGTGGGGGACGTTATATAACAAATTTTGAACAGAAAAAGGAAAGGCAGGATAGGAAAGGAGCTAGACTGGGAAAGGTCAGGATTGGTAAAAATAATTGGTCATGATTAGGGTTTGTAGTCTAAATCAGGTATTAAATGTCATAATCGGGAAAAAATTTTAATGGAGAATTTTGAAAAATTAAAAAATAAATTAATTTTGGACAGAAATTGGAATTCTACTATTTCTAGCAGTTAATTTAAATTCACTGGCTGAATTAAAAGGTCTTAATCTGGTTGAATGAATGATTTCTGATTCCTTTTTAGTTAAAGGATTAGGTTTATTAATTTCATAAGTAACTTCAGAATACTGCTTTAAATTTTTGTAAGGTCCTGAAAAAGGAGGAGAGAGTCTACGTGTATTAGGATATTGGAATTCTTCATACATTACTAAATCACCTGCTTTAAAATTACTAGGTTTATAATGAGTATCATATCTTTCTTTATTTACATTATGATAATCGTCAGATCTTTTTTGAGTAATTTTTCTAGCTTCCTCAATTGGTGGATATAATTCTTGATTTTGAAGTAAGGACTCATAAGATAATTTTCCATACATTAAATATGATGGTGGGAATTTGGTTACAGAATGAGGGGTATTATTATATTCTTCAGTTACTTGGAGTAATAATTTTGTTCAAGCCACATAACCTTGATAAGAATTTAGTTTGCATTTTAATCTAGTTATAATTGTTTAATTAACGTGTTCAACTTTACCGTTAGTTTGGGGTATATTAATAGTAGTCAATAATTGTTTTACATTATGATTCCTTAAGAAGGGCTTAAATTTTAAAGATGTGAAAGCAGCATTTCTATCACTTAAAATTTTCTTTGGTACCTGAATTTGAAAAATTTGCCTTACACAATTTATGTAAGTATTAATAGTTACACTCTTAGAAACAAAAGTCCAAATATACTTAGCTGCATGATCAATAATAATGTGATTATATTTTTTAGTAGAATTATAACAATTTAAACCAAGTATCAATGGACAATATTTCAAAAGGTTCACTGACAGATGGTAAATTTTGCATTAACGCAAATTTCTTTTGTTTAGATTTCTTATTAAGTTGACATACTTCACAATTCTTGCAATAATTTCTTACATCCTGAACAATTCTTGTTTAATAGTATTGAAGAGATAATAAATTTAGCATTGAGCACATGCCAGTATGACCTAATTTCTTATAATGACAATAAATTAACTTGTAAACTTATGTGTTAACAAATAGGATTTCTAGAGAGCATATCTGCCGCAACATTAGTGGAACCTTTCTTATACTTAAAATCATACATAGATAATTTTAAAAACCATCTAAATAAACGACCAGTAGGGTGTTTAATATTTTTAAGCCAAACTAAAGCAGCATGATCAGTATGTACAGTAAAATGATTACCATGTAAATAATAATAAAATTTATCTATTGCATCAATAATAGCTAAACATTCCAGCTCAGTATTTGCATAATTTTCTTCATAAGATCTTAATTTTCTTGAATGAAAAGAAATTGAATGTAAACTGCCATCTGGGTGTTGCTGTTTTAAAACAGCACCAACAGCTTCTTTAGGCATCAATAAATACATGACATGGGTATTTTGGATTAAACAAATTTAAAATAGGTCTATAAATTATATAAATAAATGAATCTTTCAATTTTTGAAAAGCTATTTGACATTCATCAGCCTACTTATAGGGGTACCTTTTTAAAGTAAATTCGTTAAAGGGGTTCTAGTTTTCGCATAATTTTGAATAAACTTATCATAATTTTGAATAAACTTATGATATACGTTTATACTTCCTAAAAATCTTTGCAATTCTTTAACATTTTTAGGGCATTGGAATTTCTTAATAACTTCTATATTTGCATTACTGGGCTGGTGCCTACTTAAACTTCATATCCTAGAAAATTTATTTTTTCCTAAGCAAAATTACATTTAGATTGTTTTAATTTTATATTTTCTTTCTCACATATATCAAATATTATTTTAAGATGGTTTAAATGCTCATCAAAATTTGAGAAAATACTGTATCATCATCAAAATAATTTCTTGCAAATTGAATCTGATATTTGTTTAAAATTTGTCTGAGAGTTCTTTGAAAAACAGCTGGAGAATTTTTCCAACCAAATGGTAATCTAGTAAATTCATGAAGTCCAAAATTTGTGGTAAATGCTATTTTTTCAGTATTGTTTTAGCCAGATGCTAAATCCAATGTAGAGAAAGCTTCGGCATTCGTTAACTGCTCTAAAACAACATATATTCTAGGGATTTGCTCAAAATCTGTTTTGGTAAAAGTTTTCGAAAATCAATACATAATCTAGACTTTGATTGTTCATCTCTCTTATAGGCTAAAGTTACAGGAGCAGCATAAGGACAATAAGAAGGTTTAATTATACCAGCTTTTAACAGCTCATCTATTTGTTTCTTAATTTCATTATTATCTTTAGGAGAGGCTCGATGTGATCTATAGGCTATTGGTAATTCAGAAGTTAAAATAACTGTACGAGGTTCAATATTAATACAACCAACATCATATTTGTTTTTAGCAAATATATGAGTTACTTAATAATTTTTGCAGTTGATCATTATCAGATTCACTATTTTCAGCATAATTATAAAAATTGTTATTATTCACAATATTTTTGCATACAAAATAATTTTTAAAATGTTTATTCAACTTAATACCTTTACTAATCATATATTTAAATTGATATACTTCATAACTATTAAAGTTTTATTGTAATTTAGTTGAAGAAACACAAGATGATGATAATAGTAAATAAGTTAAATCAGAATTTACAACATAAAATACTAGAGTATTACTAATGTTACCAATTTTACACAACAATTTAATTATTTTAGTAACAAAAAGACCTCCAACTAATGAACATAATCTAGTATTAGGATCATTTTTAATAAGTTCAACTTTTGCATCAATATGATTTAAAACTTTTTCTGAAATTACATTTACCTGGGTGCCAATGTCAATAATCCCTGGAACTTCTTTTTGTTTAATTTTTTAAAATATAATCATTTCCTTTTTTTTGTTCAGGTTGTTGAGAATTTTGATTGTAATAACTTCTAGCAGGAAATGATCTATAAGGATAAATTATCTGCTGGGGGTGCAAATTTCTCCAGACTTGATTGTGATATCTAGGATTAAGAAATGGTCTTGGAGACTTGTATCTTGGTTCGTGAAACCTTGGTTGAAACATATTTGATGGTACATTCTGTCTAGGAGTTGAAACATTTGTCTTTGTTTGTATTTCTCCCAGTGAATTGGATTTAGAACAACTAGAACTAGGAAAAATTTTTTAGCCAAAGTTATCCAATCTTTAACCGTGTTTACTGTTTGCACTCTGAGCAACATCCCTGCTGCTCAGGTAATCCTTCATTCAAGGCTTCAATTAATACTGTATCGTTTAATTTTAGACTCGCACACTTCAATTTTTCTGTAAATTATTTTTCAATGTCATTGAAATTAGAGTAATTAATCATAACAAAATCACTAAAATTAACAATTTCCACATGGGCAAAATACGTAAGAAATTTTTCTTTTACTGTTGACCAAACTAATTCGAGACATTCTCGTAAATAAAATGCTAAGGCCTCGCCTCGGAGGCACTCAGAGAACACAAATGACTTGTCCTTTTTGGCGATATTCTTATGTTCACATTTTTTCTCAAACAATAACAAATATTTATTAAGGGGTATATCGGAACTCTGTCCATCAAATATAGCACACTGAAATTTATCCATACTGATTATGACAGATTGGATTTCTTGTTCATTTGACATTTTGGTCTGTGATTGGGTTTTCATACTATTAAGTTCTAATCACTTAAAGACAGTTTTTGCACTTTAAACACTGTTGAGATTTACTTCACATTTTAGCGAAGACAGCTCCTTCAGAAAAGAAAACACTACTCTGTTGATAATATAGAAGGATTACTCAGTTGAAATTTTTTCATTGGGTAGCCGGCGAAAAAGCACAACATAGCACTAAAAGACTGTAATGGACGACCTTGAACACAGGGCATTAAAAGTAAATCACTCTTTTCTAATTTTTTCTTTCTTGTGTAGTCACCAGAATTTGTTGGCACTCAATTGGGGAAACGTTCACACTTAACAAAGACGGTGGAAAACGTTGAAATCCAGAGGAGCTCTTCCATGCATTGTTCCTCCCGGCTTATTAATTATAATGTGATATTTTCAGTCAAGAGTCCGGATGTTGTCGTTGCGAGTAGAAAGGCTGCAGAACTGAAGACAGATGAATTTCACTTTAAAAATTCCACATCTTTATTCGATTAAAATGACAGCTCATTTTTCTTTAGACGAAGATCACATATTGGATAATAATTTAAATAGTAATACTAGTAAATTTAGAACTCGACATCATAAATGTTTTTAACAAAGGAAAAATGAAGAGACAGAGCAAAGCGTTTGTATAGCAAGCAATGATACTGAGCAGTCTGACGAAAAATGGCACGTAGAGCTATTTATAGTAGCGGTTATGTAATAGGCGAGAGAGTTCTGAAAAGTACTAGTCTAGTGGGAAGATCTTGAAATTGCAGAAAGTTAATTAGAGGTTGTTGTTCGCGTAGAGCAAAGCCATCGTAATGTTTTATATTTCACACACATATATATATATATATAATTTTCCTAAAAAATTTGAGGAATATTATTTAATTATTTTGCATTTTGTTACAAAAAAATAAAACATTTTATTTTGAAATAAGTTGTATTGTTATTAGTAAATTTATCCCTTTTAGCAACCTCACAGCTGCATCAATGTTAGGGCTGATTTTGGTCTGGATATAACTGTAATTTTGGATCTCTTTACTCTCTCATTCCCGGGATTTCCAGATTTGTAAAGTGTAGAATATAATTGGTAAATCTGTAAAATCAAAATCTTGTTTTAGAATAATCATTTAAATTTATATATCATTTAAAGTTTACATAAATTAAAAATTTTTAGACTATATAATGTTCAGCGAGAAATTAAACTGAAGAAATTTGTTTCATGCAGAAAAGTTATTTTTGCTCTTTGTTTTGTAGTCCCCCCCCCCCAAAAAAAAACTGATATTGGGATATTGTAAAGTTGTGAGCTGAAGGACTGAGACTAAGCAGAATTTAAGACTAAAAGAAGATATTAAATGGAAATACTTGATATTGACAAAACTGATTAAATCTGTTTTGACTTGCTTCCATTGATCCATTATTTAAAATTCATTTAATTATATGGGTGATGTTTTGTCATAATAAAGAATATCCTTGAAGAGTAATAGTTTGTATGTTGCACACACTAAAATATTGTTTACGCTCATTATATAAATCTGCCTGTGAAACTTTTGTGTCAGAAAATCATTCTAATGACTATTGATAAAGGTTTTTTTAATGGTAATGTACTGCATAAATGGCCACTTCAAATATTCTTTACATTCCATAACCCATTTTATTCTTTCTAGCAATTTTTCCATCTCCATCACCTGTTGGATGTGCATACTACAAGTGTAAAGCCATTATCTACAGTGTGCACAAAAAGTCCCTTTACACCTGAACTAAATGAATGTAACAATGTAAGATGGCAAGATACATAAGATTTGAACCTTTCATCCTGATCATTCATATGGAAACAGTGCTCCTCACATGAATTTCAACATGATGGCCATATGACTGCCTGGGAAGGAGAATTAAGATGCCCAATTTTGCAGCTCCTGCCCATTTTCGCACTTGCGCTTTGTGAACGTCTGAATAAACTGTTCCCTGGCTGGTGAGCACATCAGCACCTTACCCTTAGCCGCCTCTGGACCTTACAACACCAGACAAGGTCTTGTGGGGATCATCAAATCATATGTCAGGAAGAAAGAGTACAAGGCCAATGATGCTCTGCAAGCAAATGCACTTGAAGCTTTTTAGCATGTGACACTGCAGCCACTAAAGCAGCTGAGTAGGAGGATATTCAGGCTTATCAAGTTATGCAGAGATAATGGTGGTGCACATACCTTTTGGATACAATACAAGTTAAGTGTTATTAAAGTTACAATGTAATAATTGTATGTGTAAAGGGACTTTCTAGCCACTCTGTACATTCAAATGTTGTGTAAATCATACTAAATTTTCAATTATTAGCAAAGAAAAATATAAATGCAGTAGTTCCCAGAAAGTAACCCCACTCTCAGAGCAAGCTTATTTATTTATTTATTTATTTATTTGTAAAAAAAAGTCTTGAAAACCAGATAGACAACTGTGTAAATTGATGTAGTGAAATATAAATAAATTTTAAAATTTTATACATTTTGTTTAGCTAGTGAAAAAGTTTGAAAAATGTGTGTATGCATGTGTGTATTTTTATATTCCATCATGCCTTTCTTCCTGCTTTTTCCATTTCTTTTGGTGTTTTCCAAATTTCTTTTACTGTCATTACAGAAACTTAATACAGAATAGCAGTGATCCTGTATTTTGGGAGCCAAATTGTCTTAATTATGAATTACTATTTATTTCTGCATGAAAGAAGAGTTTATGGCATTATCTCATTCTTCCTTAAAAACTTGCAGGAAGCTGCAATAAAGATTCAAATTTCATGGTTATTGTAATTACAGTTATTACTAAATTTATAATGATGGTTTACAAATTAAAAATGCATGAATAAAAGAAATGACCGATTATTATTATAATCTGTAGATGTTAAATCTGATGTATTTGTTTACATAATAAATTCAAAAAAAGTTGAAAACTGTGCTTTATTAAAAGAAAAATCTTCCACTTCTAGGTTGGAATATGGTCACACATTTTCATATGTGATGAAAACAGACGATGATTGTGTGATTGATATCCTTAGCATATTACAAAAGTTACAAAGTTCGTCTGTATGTCATTCAGAAAGACCATGTCTATGGAGCAGGTATATTTAATATTTTTTTCCTAATTCTGTTAGTATACAATTTTAAACAGTGACTTTCATGAAATTGAAGCTATAAAAAATGAAAACATTTTTTGTTTAATATTTTTAAAACCTTATATTAAAGTATATATTAAAAATACACCAGTTAAAATTACAGTAGTAATTATGTTTTATTACTATTATTAAGCTTCAGAAAAGAATGGAATGTGAATTATGTTGGCAAGTGGGCAGATTACGATTATCGCTCCCCATTTTACCCAGCATTTCCTTGTGGTGCTGTATATATCCTGTCGCATAAAGCTGCCACTTGGATAAGCTCCAATGCAGAATATTTGTTTCCATATCAAGTAAGTGAAAAAAAAAAACTTTTCTTTTCAGCAAGATAGGCAGGGAAATAATATTTATTCTGATTTTCTTTATTGTTCTGTTATTTTAGAATACACAATTAACCTGCTGACTGCCACATTTGCTTAATCCATTCTTCATTGGCTTCTGCCATACCATATTTAATTTCATTTGTAAAATACATTACCCTTTCTAACTATGAGAATTACCGATCAGAATTATTGAAACCAAAACCTTGCAAATTTCATTCGGCCTTAAAACATCAAATCACTTAGTATTGAGTGAAAAATGAATAATGTGAAACTGTCAGTGCAATGTTTTTTTTCTGTGTGACAGTATTTTACATAAAATATAAACTGAAACTTTCCTACTGTGAAGTTTTTAGGCAAGTTACCAAGTGCTCCACAAGTACCTTGTAAGATTTTTTACAATTAGTGGCATAAAACAGTCCATAACTCATTCACCAGTTGTAGATACATATGGCTGAACAATTTTTTTCTCTCACATTTAGCAAAAATCACTTTCAGTGCTTTGTTTTTAAAATTTTAAGCAGTGTTCCATCACAACTTTCTTAATCGTGTTGATTCATGCTGACTATATAAACTGTAATCTGACTTACTTTTCTTTCGGAACCATTGCCAAACAAAAGTTTTACAGTGTCATTAGTACCAATCTGCTTCTCACAGCAGCCATTTTGCGAAAAGTATGCACTTCAGGGGGAAAAAATTGTTCTTTTGAACAAGCAGTGCCATCTGTTGTTAAACAAATTTCCAGTATACTGATAAGTTACTCTTCATAGCATGAAAATGCATAAGTTTTATGGTGGCAGACAAGAGGTAAAATATACATTATTTTCCCCCTTAATTTACAGATTTTGAAACTTTCAAATAAAACAAAAGTAAAAATTAAAATGTCAGCAAAATTGTGAATTTTAAAAATACAAATATTAAAAATTTGATACATGTTTTTATGTATGTTCCCAGTTTTGTACTAATAATGTTTGTTATAAATAAGTTTTAAGACTGTAACAGGAAAAAATAATCCAAAAATCGTAATTTAACTGTATAACTTCAATAAAATCAGTTCAGTATATTTTAAAAAATTTTAGCTTTTAGTTGGCTGAAAAAAGGATGCAGAAGGTGAATTCTTATTTGTTTTTATATGAAACAAAATAATAAAAATGACCATTTAATTTATATATAACATTTATTGCAATATAAGTAATCAAACCATCTAATGATAGCTTTATTATTTTTATATGCTAACTGCTTGCATAGCCATCTGCCTAAAATACTTGTCAAGAAAAATATTTATAATGATTTTTAGTGATTCCAGCTAATGTAATTTCATAAACGTATTTAATATTTCTAGTTAGACATCTCATTATTTAAATGCAACTTTATTTAAATCAGATTTAAAAATAGAAAAACCATTCTTTATTCCTTTTAAATCGCTCAGTTTATTACTCAGACAGATTAAAAAATTAAATATCTAATACTCAGCTGAATGGCAGCCTGCTTGTGCATAGCAGTATTTTATTTCAGTCAGTGGCAACACATTGTTTTAACCCTTTCCCACATGCTACCCTTTAAAGTTGGAATTTCAACAAACAAAAAAGGTAGGCAGTCTAATCAGGCATAGAGTTATACGCAGGTAAACTTTTGTAAAGATAACACTTACCGTTTTAATTCTGTGGGTGTGCCCAAAGTAGGCTAACTGAATGAATAGAACTTCAAAAAGAACACTGCTGTGAAGCTCATAATACAGCAAAAGATTTTGCCTACGATTAAACAACACTAAATTCTGATTAGCAGATTTAGCATTAGCAAGGGTGCACCACAAGAAAACCTGCTACTCTACACACGCACACACAAAAAGCTCTTCCTGGTTATATGATGATTGCATATATATATAAATGAAAAAAAAAGGTAACTTGGCTATATGATATTTTTATTTCATGCTTACACTTTCATCTATTTTTTCATGGTGGTACTTTTGAAAGGAAGGCACACCACCTTTGAAAAAGCACAACCCAACATTGCATGTTTTGCACATGTACCAGGATCCATATCGGATTCACTATCTGAAGGCAATTAATTCATTTAGCACTTTCAATACTTCAGAAATGGTCAGGCACCCCTGATCCATTTACAAAATAATTAAAAATCAGAAAAAAAAACTAATATTATATCTACATTTAAGAAAATATAAACTACAAAATAAAATTAAAGAAACATCTACAACTCAAAACTGCCAAAACGTAGACCTAACAAAACTTTCAATGAAAGCAAAAGAACAGAACTGCTCCAGTGAAAAATCAAAGAGCTAACTGATAAAATTATCCCTTACTTTCAGAAAACACCCCAATGATTTCGTAGTTGACAACCAAACCTCCCCTCCCCCCCCAAAAAAAAAGAAAAACAGGAAATGAACAGATGTGCATCCACCTTTCTTTTGTGAATCAGCTCATTGAAGTAAAATACTGCTCTGACACAATGATACAGTTGTCTGGTCCTGGTGTTTCAATGGTCCCACTCTGGGCACACCAGATGTTCGTCATTCAATTTTAGGGAAGATTTCAAGGTAAAAATTTAAAAACTAATATAGAATAAAACGATCAGCATACAGCCAAGAAAATAACATAGAAATTTCTTTTTAAACAATTCCTTTTATATCCTAAAAAAAATCTGGAAGATTTCTTTGAGAAATAAGAGTCTTTAAAAGACTGAACATAGCCAAAATGTATGGACTGGTTTGTGTTGTGCTGCTATCTAATGTAAATAAATTTAAAAGTAACCTATGAAGCCTTTTCCATTCAATGTTTCTGTGTGCACAGACTGAAATTTTTGGGTGTGTCTACACTGTGCCAGAAAGGGTTAAAATAGGCAAGTTTGTTCATTCAAATTGAAAGATATTTTGCTTATATTTTGCCATATAGCAATAGTCTAGCATGGTGGAGATAAAAATGTTTTATTTCGAACAGTGCTGCTGCTGCTTACTTTCAAATCCTTGAGTTTATTAATATAAAGTTAGTTAAATCCGTATAAAGTATGAAATAAAGAAATAAATAAAAATCCGGGCTTTGAGGTGCACATATTCATGTTGAAGACTACATCTTCAAAATTTCATGGCTCTAGGTGCTGTCATTTTTCCACAATCCAAGGAAATTACAAACATACATACAGATTACTTATTATTTAATAGCAGAGATAATAAAGCATGTTCATACATACTAAAAAACCTGATGTGGACACCACATGATTTCCTTGTACAATCTATTAAATTATACACAATTTTTGCTGCATTTCATTTAAATTTATTTCCTCAAATTTTATTAGAGATATGTTTTCTCATTCAATCAATTCAGTTCTCACTTCGCGGTAAGGCAAAAATACATAAAAATTCAAAACATCTTCATTAAAAATAAAATACAAGAACACATAAAACCAAGTACAGTTAAAAATAGTTTACAAAAATTGTTCCAACAAAAATTAAGAGTTTCTATGCCCCCCCCCAAAAAGCAATTTGGCCAGAAGGCAGGAAGACAGATTTTTTGGTGCACAAAACTGTGGTTACTTTTACTTTTGTCCCACTTCGCTAAAAGACACCAAAGTTGGTGGAAAAACTGACTTAATTCACTATTCTACTAAGAACTTCAAATGTAAACAAATTGTGGCTTTGTTAGACTTAGTAGCACTTAAACATCTTTTAAATTCTTGTTTATTCTACAACTATTGCATGCAGAGTAACTAAAGGCATAAAATCCTTAACCAGAACATAAGAGTAACAGAATTCAATCACTTTTAAAGTAAAAAATGTAAAATGCACTTTAACAACATATAAGAATAAAAAACTGAGCTCACCGAGCCAGGGTACAGAGTGGGTTTTATATATATATATATATACTTTCAGTGTTTCTGATTATAAACAAAATGAGAGGTGCTGTTCCATATGCAAAATTTCATATATCATATAGCTGTTATTCTGTTCCATATGCAAAATTTCAATATTCTAAGGCTACTCATTTTTGAGTTATCCGAGATATATACCTACGATATACAGCTGTCATAACAGATATACAGAATTTTTTGTCACAAAAAAATCTCCTCTTAATCCATTTTACAGTTTGATTTAGGAAAAAATCTTTATTCTGCCCACATGTACAGATATCATGAGAAAACATTGTTCAAATGGATTGAAGAGCAATCAAAATGAATATTTTCCCTGAAATATGATAACCGAAATTTTTCGCGATTAAAATATTTGCTTTCCTTCATACAAGGAAGTAACTATTCTTTTGAATAACTTATTGAGTTTTGTACTAAATATTTCTACTACTCCAATTAACCAACAGAAAAAAGATTTTTATATATGATTATTTTTAGTGTAAAGTTATAAATTTAAAAATATGAATTAAATATATGTAACTTTTTAGGGTGAAGATGTGTCAATGGGTATTTGGCTGTCTGCCATTAATGCTGATTTTATTCAGGTAAAAATATAATATTTCATATAAATTGCAAGAATTAATAATCGATTTTATAGACATAATAATGTACTTTTAAAGAAGGTAACAACTGGTGATTCTTGATGTCTAAGAATTTTATAGTCTTGGAAATTAGAATGTTCTGTGTTTTCATTCTTAAAAATTAAATATGTGATAAGAATTATATTTCAGGATGACAATTTTAAATGTGATTCCAAATGCAATTCTGAGAGTTACAATAGAGCACAGCTTACAGTGGATGAAATATATGAAGCCTGGCATCTTTTTGAAAAATGTCAAAATTTATGCACTTGTAAATAATCAGAGTTTAATTTTCATGTAATATATGTTACAGTTATTTTTTTAATATTCCAAAGTTCTATTTAAAATCAGTTCATACATATATATATATATATATATGCATTTCAGAATCTAGGCTTTGACTTTAATCTCTCAAATTTATTCATAAAATTTTCAATATTTTACTGAATCTTTTTTTAACACAAAGAATTTTTTTAATGTATGAATCAAAAATGTGTGTACATAGTAAATTTTTGAATGTGTATCAGTTTCCAAATTTAATTACAGAACATTTACTTCAGGAATGAAATTACAGTAATCTAATTAAAATTTTAAATAAAAATAAGATGCTATGAACTACATTGAAATGGCAGTAACTTAGAGCTTTTACAGATGGTCATTTGCTTTCCAAATGAATGACCGTCTTATGTTCATTCTCTATTAGGTTACTGTACATTTTGTGATTTTATAGAGGAATACTGCACTTTTAGAATTGACATCCTTGTACAGGGTATAACAGAATTTATGGTTACAACTTAAAGAGGTGATAAAAGTAACAATTTTTGCAATGCAGTGCATGATGGAATGTGAAAATGAAAGCATGGAAACACAGTGAAGAACATGGAGAACAAAAAGTATTTTAGTTACAAATGTCTACAAGAAATTGTGTTTGCTACTTATAAGAATTGCTGAAATGAAAAACCAGCAACTGTAATACATGTAACACAATTAGAGTTGGATCCAGAACTGATTTAAAGAAACAATTCACTTTACTGAGCAAATAAACAGTGATTCTACAAAATGAAGTAGTAGCTCTTTTACAGTTTATGGAAAGCTCTTTGTGGAAGTGTGCCAGGAACGTTTGATTCCTCCTTATATAAACACTAACATTTTTCTTTATTTTTTGTTAGAAATGTTGGACTTTGCATATGTGTGTGAGTGTACGTATTAGAGATGTGTTCATTGATGAATCGAATCAAAGAACCAATTTACTTTACTGAGCGAACAAATGCATGTCTTAGTGAAAAAAAAACTGTAGCTCTTTTAAAGTTTATCTACCAAGAACTCTTATTGTATGCCAGCCAGGAAAGATCAATTCCCAGTTTAAGGGAGAAAAGATTGTGTTTTAATTTTTATCATTTCCTAACATTTTGAAAAAATTTTTATTCTGAAATTTTATTGTTAGTTCTTTGTAGAAATGAGGTTTCAGGGAAATATCTAAACTATACAGTTAAAAGAGATCAATTCAAAAAGATAGCACTTGATTGAATCTATTCTATTCTTGCAATCCCAATGCTCATTCAGTTCCTTCCACTCTTCACTCCATTCTCACTAATCACTCGAGTTATCTTCGTTCCCAATCTTTGTCATCACGGTATTAATCCTAAGCAGCAGATCATTTAAAAAAAAAAAAAAAAAAAAAAAAAAACTTTATTTCAGTAAGCGAACAGTTCTCATCCAATCCCCTAAAAGATAAGTTTTATCCGTCTCTAATCAAATGTCTTCTAAAGAGTCAATCTGAATCTCATAATTTGTTTTTCATGTTTATTATGTTTTGGCTTTCTCATTTCATATTTCGTTACATAATATTTTATGAAAATTATTATTTGTCATTTTGTATCATCCAAGTAGAGGCTATAAATTCCGTTACATCCTGTATGTGGAAGACTTAAATGCATTTTATTATTATAACATGGCCTTCCTGTGATTTCAGTAGTTTTTCTGAATTTTTAGAACTACTTTTACTGAAGCTGAAAGCACAATGAAATGAAAGTAAAATTTTGCATAGAAGAAATAATAAATACAGTAGAGTCCTTGAATCTCTGTGTTCTGTATAGCTTAATGATGACTTTTTTTTTAATCCGTAGTTGATTTTAGCCAGTTATGCAAAACATTATCTTTGAAATAATAGGTTGAGATATTATTAGCAGGACTAAATTCTAACATGACCTATATAGTATAGGTACATTTTAATTACTGTATTATTATAATTACAGTTCATGTGTCCTAATTTTTTTGTACTTTTACAGCATTTGTCCCCTTTTCTTTGTGACACTAAGTCTTGAAACTCTAATAAATTTAGTGATAATTTTGCTTTTTGTACAAAGTTTAATCTGTCTCATTTCTCCAAGTTGAACCCCTAAACAAGATTCTTTTTCTTCAAAGAACTACTTGCATTTCTTCAGTTTTGTATGTAAGATTTTTTTTCTTTTTAAATGCTTAACAATTTTTTTAGGATATGTTGTACTTTTCTGTATTGTGGTAAAACTTTCATTAGAGTAATATGCATGAAATATGAGTTGTGAGTACATTCCATGGAACTCAACATTTTCAGTAGCTCGTCACTTTCTTGATCCATATTAGGTTGAATTTCCGAGATTATACTGTTTTTTCAAATTTTATGGAATGATATGACAAGTTTAGGCGCCAAGCATATACATTTACATGGAAGGTTTACTTGGGAGAGGAGGAGTAGATTTTTTGTTTACATTTTGGTAAATTTTAACATGTTTTGCTGTAACTTTTCTTGTCAACTTTCAAGATTTTAGAAAAATAAAATAATTTTAAGGGGGAAGATATTTTTTATATTACATGAATGCTCTAAAAAAATCATACTAACTCAAAAGAGCAAATAATTTATTTTTATAAGTTATTTAAATATGAATATTTACATACACATGTATTTCTTCCATCAGCGTTTCACAATCCAAGTATACAATTTATTTAAAAAGTTTTTTTTACATTTCCATTTAAGCTGATGATTGTTTGTAATTTTTAGTATCTAAGAGTTTCTTTCCACACATAGCACAAATTCCTGAAATGTAAAAATAAATAATTAAAAATATAGGACCAGTTTTAATATTAAAAATTATATTTCATATTAAATATTATTAAAAGAACTCTGGCTTCCAAAAGCCAGTGTTCTTTATACAACTTTATGTGTAGTGCAATACATCAAGGTCTACCAGACTGTTTCTAATTTAAACTAAACTTTTTTGTGTATTTTTCATATTTTATTTCTTTTCAATAGTTTCTTTCACATTTTCTCTGTACAGGTAAATATTCAGTTTATGATTATTAAAATTCATTTATTTAAAATTATTTTTTATGCTCATTCTTAATTAACAAAAATGCAGAATGAGTTACCTCTGGATAATTATTTACCATTTATTTATTTATTTATTTTTGTAGATGTTATAAAAATTTTGGGAAAATATATACAGAATCTTTTTTTTTTGGGAGGGGGGTCTTTTTTAACTCATTAAAGGCACACAGTAAAACAAAATCGCTAATTTTTGCATGGAACTGAAAAATAAAGGGTTAGGCAAGGAATTATAGGTCACTGTTTACAAAGGATGTCCAACGTAGACATTACCGCCGAGACTAAAATTTCAGCACTTAAGCTCCTCAAAATGCCTTTCAACCCGAGTCTTCAGAAACAACATTTTGTTCATCTACAGCTCAAATTTTACAAGCAGTCTGACTAGCATATTTTCCTTTTTTAAAGTGAAAGAGCCATAACATGAAGAAAATTAAATTCTGTGTTCTTTCTAAAACGAAAATTACATTATAATACATGCTAGAAATATGCAGCATTAGCAGAAAAGACCATATTTAAACATCTGCTTCAGTCAGGATCACTCTTTATCAACACTAACAAAATAATTAGAAGAAAATGTGCTTTCATTTACAGAATGGTAGTACTTTTTAAATTATTCAATATTTTACTAAAAACTTGCTTAAATACAAAATAAAAAAAAAACTGTATAACTTTTTAATTTTAACTATGCTGTAAATTTTAATTTGTAAAAAAAAATAAACTATGCTATATTTTAATTTTAACTAAGTCTGTTATATGTATCAGTTGCATAAATTGTAGAAACCTTTAATAAAATTGTTACTAAATTTGTGTATTATCTTATTATTTTTAAAGAAACAGCATTTTGTTACAATCAGTTATATTCACTACATAAAACATTAGAACTAAATAAAGGTAGAAAGATGTCTCTTTTATGCAAAGAAAGGAGATTTATAAATGAGTGTTTTGAGAACCAATTTATGCCGTAAAATGGATCTAATGTGAATAAGTTCAAATCTTTTGTTACACCAAAACTGATCGGTAAGACATGTTATCATATTTACTTCAAAATGAAATCTCTTTAATTTAAGACCATCCTTACATCTTAATTTTCAGAAATAAAATGTTGATGAATATTTCTCAAAAGCACTGTTCTGAATAGAATGAAGTCAGGCTACTTAACTAAGCACAATATTTGGTAATGATGTACTATGTGATTTTTGCATTTAGTTATTTAATATTAAAGTAAATACAAATTCAGAATACATTAATGAAATTGATTCCATTAATTTAATAGCCTATTAAATTTTTAATTTCATTAAATTTAAATTCCTTCTAATTTTACAAAACAAAAGCAGAAATCTCTCTTAAAAGATCTGTATCAATAAGTTGTTCAATCATACATTACAAATGTTCAGGAGCACTGCCAAAAAATAATTATCACTTTTATTAACAGATCTTCAGCATGCTTAAAGCTAGAAAATTTAGAAGCATTCGTGATGTAGTATACTAAATGTCATTAGTTTTATAATTTAATAATAAATTCATAAAATATATTCAAAGTCTTTCATATTTGAATGTGCAATAAAATGGTTGGGGGAGAATTACTAAAACAACCACCAATTTTAATGAAACCATCTAAAAAATTAATAACTAAAAGTAGTACTAATGTAGTTGCATCTACATTATTAAGCAGTATTTTACTATGGTGTAGAAAGAAAAGTTAGTAACACATTATTACCGTTTTGTTTTCAGGCACACCTGTCACCAGCATAGAGGATGCAAGCCTAAATCAAAATCATTCGACTAATGGCTAATTATAATTAGCAGTAGTTATGCAGTTTATATATCTATAGTTTATATACCTACTGGGTTTATTTAATATTTAAACAGGTTAATTACTCTATAAAATATGAAATTTATTTCATTTATTAAAATATCTATTTATAAAACAAATTTTAGATCAAAGATATAGCAAAAAAGAAGCGGCCTTACTTTTGAATAAATACAGTAAGTTGTTTGATATTTTTATAATTACCAGTTTCTTTGAGTGGCCTTGGAAATATAGCGAAAGGATGAATTTCTAAATTGCAAAATTTCATTTGACTAGAAACTAGATTCATAAAGGTAGGTCAAGCTCTACAACAGTATGCTGTGATAAAAGAATTAAGAAACTGTATGGCAAAAAGCCTATTTGCCTCAAAATATGAAAAACAAAAGTTCTCCCACTATGCAGTGAAGCCATTTAGATGGAATACCAAACTGACTAAATTTACTTTAAAATATGATAGGGATGGCCAAATGTCAAGACGATGGGAGCTGCATGGTAGGTTTTATGAACATTCGAAAGCCGCAAGTCCAAATTTATATCGTTTCAAAAATAATGAGACAGGTTTTAAATATAAAGAAACTTCTGAAGTAAAGTAAATGAATATGCGATTAGCATGATTACATATAAATATGAATAAATACATCTTATATCTACTGTTTTGTGCTCAGAAAGGTTAAGTCTCAAGAAAATAAAAATTTAACTCTTGTACTGGGCAACTGAGCATTTTTTCTTCAGGTAGGGAAGCAAACATTTTCTCCTCATTTCCTTTATACCTATCCGTTTAAAACTATTGTTGTTTTATTTTAATAGAAGTAAAATTAATCTGAAGCATATTCATTAGTCTACAATTACATAAAAAATTTTATTTGAGCAAATTATAAATCACTATTTAAAAGAAAACTGTTTTTTTTTTTTTTTTAATTCATAAGCAGTCTTTTAGAAAGGATATATTGAATGATACATGTCAATGCGCACTGCAGAGAAACTGTTATTCGAGAAACAATATTTATTTAAAAATGAGCTATTAACTTGTTTCGGGTTTCGCTCAAAACGTAATTTTGTTTTCCCCACGCAATTAATATAAGGACCAAGATACTGAGGTCATTCGAATCTTTGGATCCTAACCTAAGAAATCATTAAGCATTTTTCCCCAAAAGTTTGGAATAACTACTTTTACTGATGTCCAGTGTAGAAGAATTTACCCCCCCCCCAAAAAAAGGGAGATTGCAATTTCAGTGGTGTTTGAATAATCATTGTCTCTCATGACAGCCCTGACTGATACAGTATCTTAGGGTGGCATCCAACGGAATCTGCCAGAATTTTTCAGTATTCAATACACTGTTCATCATTGAAAATTATCAAAACTATCTGTTGAATCGTCCTGATAATTTTGGGCATAGATAATGAAGCTCAGGCGCATCATTGCAAATTCTTGAAACTATCTCTCGAATCATCCCGATAATTTTGGACATAGTTTTAAGAATTTTCAGTGATGATTCATTATCTATCTCTCGAATTATCCTGATAACTTTGGATATAGATAATTAAGTTCATGCGCATCATTGAAAATTCTCAAAACCACTGCTTGAATTGTTATGATTATTCTGAACATACGTAGCATATAGCTGATAAATCTAGTAGTTCATGCTGGGCTACACAAACACATCGTCGAGCGCATAATCCACCTATCTACCAGCCGAACTCTTCAACCTAGCTGTTTAATTTTGAGCTGGTTTTCAAATTCATGGCAAATAAAAACTAATGTTACAGGAAAAAAATACACTTGCCACTACTATAATGAACTTATTTCACAAATGCAGATATAGCATGAATGCATGACTCTTCATATTTCTATGGACATACACGGATATTCGATGTGGAGGCCTTTTGTAACATGACAGACGTTTGCACAATAGTTTAGTTCCGAAGCTCTTGCTAAATAGGTGTACATATGCACCATATTCTAACTGTTTGAGCCATATAGGTGGTCAAATGGCTTACCTTCTCGTCTTGAATTTCTAAGTAAAATAACTCGGAAGAAAGTTTAAAATAAATTATTGTCAGCCTAACGGTTACAAATTACAACTTTCCATTGAGTTACCTAATCTCTGTACAGAAAATAGATCTAAAATGGAGTCTGCAGGCAGAGATACTTTAGAAAATAAAAGATCAGACTTTAAAAATAAATGTTTACGGAAGCAAAATTTCCCATTATTGCCTGAACTTTGTAGTGATTGACCAATGGATCATCGTACAACTTCATGAAATACGTGCCACGTGTACATGCTGATAAAAAATTACGAAGACAAAAAGTATCAACAGATTATAAAAAGTGTAATGCTGGCATCAGAGCTGGGACAACCGGTGCAGCTGCAGAGCAGTAGTACTTAAGGGGTGAAAAATTTTAGACATGAAGGCAGCAAAATACTTCTAACCTAGTGCAGTAAAATGCCTCTGACCTAACGCGAGGTAAAACAAAAGAAAGTCATCAAACAAGATATCAAAAACTATCACAAGCTAAAGAGATTTCACCAATATCAATATGCCGATTTTGACAGAAACTTTGGAGAAGAGAGACATTTGTGTTCTGTTTATCTCTCATTGCTTGATGCAACATTATTGATACGAAGATTTGATGATTAAGGTAAAAGATCTCTATGTATAATAACAATATTTGATAAAATGGGAATTGAATAGTTTGATTAAAATTTAAATGGCTGTCAAACCAGTAATTCTTCCCATGACTCCAAATATTTCAGCATGCACAACCAACCATTGGTGAAATAAATTAGGATCTTTGCCTAGGATTACTATCGAATTATTACAAAAGATCGAGCTTCATGCGGGAAAAGTGTTCATTAAGCACATTATTATGAATGGTTGTGAAATCTGTGAAGCAATTGCATAAAAATGCCTGACTTGCTTAGGGATAGGAAATTAATTTTGAAGGAGTTTCTCAGAAAATCAAGACAACCAAGTAAGAGGCTGAAAGTTCACACTACCAAAAATAAAATTCTCGTAAAATTCTTTCATAGATTCAAAAGAGCTCTGTGTGGATTGCAAGGCAAAACAAATTTCTTCAGCAGATACTCACGCCATTCAAGGAGTGAAATTAATGTATTCCTATGACCATTATCTGTTCACAAAATAACATAACCGGAATAGTAATTACCAGAATTGTAATTATTTATAATTTTACCTTTTTTATTAATCTGACGATAAGCCAACAATGGACAGGTTGAAATTTGTCAAATTTTTACATGCATAATATCAGAAATTAAATTAGCAATTAATAAAGAAATGTGGCATTGTATGATTCCTATTTAAAATTTGATTTGTATTTAAAAAATTAAACTATGTTTATTCAAAACAAGTCGCATTTCAGATGGCAAAGGATCGCAAGTAGCTGGCGAGCCGCAGTTAAGCTGTCGAAGAGCTGTACTTTGGCCATGTCTGTAATATGATATAGTTTATAGAATATTTTATTATTATTCTTTCAGCTCCATTAAATACCAAGGTGTCCTCTTTGATGAACAAATATTGTTTAAAGAACAAGCTATGAATGCATTATGAAAAGCTAACGCAGGCGTTATTGCCCTTTATCCCCCCCTATAAAGAAACTTGGAACTTCACGTATACTATATCTTACTATGATTTGACCCATTTTACTATACGGTATTCCTGCCTGGAGCACCGTTGCTACAACCTACCATAAAAAATTATACGTTTTTCAAAATAAATTACTAAGGATGATTTTAAACACCCCATGGTATGTTCAGCACAAGCAAATACTCAAAGAAATGAAGATTGATTCCATACATGACGAAATACTTTTTACTTGTCATAACTTTTTCCAGAAAATGCAAAATTCAGAATACCACCATATAAGAGAACTTGTAAACTATGACCCAACTACTGAATATACTGTCAAAAGGCCAAGCACCATTCATCACAATCCAAAATGGTACATTTTTAATTGCTTCTCCAAGCTTAATCTTCAAATTCCTCATACAACAGCTCAAAAGACTCTTTTAGCCACTAGTGGTGGCACTCGTCCATGGATTTGCCTTTTTGGGAAATCCATGGACGAGTGCCACCACTAGCGAATTTTGAATTGCTTTTTGGTGTGAGCACTCCTGTACTCTTAAACATTTAAAAAAGCCAGCGCCCTCGGGCAAAAACTTCAAATATAGGTAAAAGCATATTTTAAATGATAAATGCCTATTGTATCCTGATGACCAATGACCAATTATTATTTTCATGTAAAGTATATTAATAGTTAATTAAATATTCTAAATGTTATGTTTTAATTTTATTTTGTAGTTTTCTAATACTTTTAAATTGAGAAAATCTTGAGTAAAGAAGGAAAGATTTCATTTTTCAAATATGATGAAAATAAATTATAAATGTACACTGTGCAAAAAAAGGGGGGAATGTTCTATACCTCCCATTATACTGGGATGATTGACGAAATTTGAATTGCTTTTTTCATGTCTCGAAAGTGTGACTTAGGATATGTATTAGATTTATATACAGCATTATTCTAATATAGATATTTTGATACAATATCGGACTTTATCTGAAATAACATGCCATTTTTTTCCATATTTCGATTCTATGACTCAAATTATGCCTGGATATTAAATTTTGTAATTTTGGGTGAGAAATTTAAAAATTTATATTATTTCAGTTTTTTTAGTTTGTAGCAAGAATAATTCACTTGGTTAACTTCTTAATTTATAGCAGCCTATTTTCCTTTCCTTTTTTGTCTCTTTACACAAGCAGGGGAAAAAAGTCATCGTTCATACTTTCAAATAATTTTAATAAAGTGAGTAAATCACGTTTGGCAATATTATCGCTTATAACAAATATGCCAAATTTCAAAATGCTCTAATACGTAAATCCACATATATCTTACAAAATTTTGAATATGCTTAGAAATACATCTACTTTAAGATGATGGTAAAAGCATTTTCGAGAAATTTCTAAAAATTATTTTAAAAATAAATCATAAAATATGGGTGAATTTTATTTGGAATGAATTTAAATTTCAAAATGTGAAAGGAAGAATAAAAACAGTTTAATAAAAAGATATTAATAAATATATACCAAATTCAATTAAAATGGAAGAGCCCAAATTTTGAGATCTAATTTTTTAAAAACTATTTGTGCGATTTTTACAAAACTTGGCAGTTTGGCATAATTTGAGTTACAGAATCGAAATCTGGAAAAAAATTGGCATACATTACAGAAAAGGTCCGATTTTGTGTCAAAATACCTATTTTAGAACAATGCTTTCGAGACAGGAAAACACAAGTTGAATTTCGTAAATCGGCGCAATAGAACGGAAGATATGAGTTTTTTTTTTTTTAAACGTAGTGTACATGCTATTGTGAGGATAAATTTAGCAATGTACCATATGTTGAAGTAAAAAATTAAATACAGATAATAATTGATTAAAAATTGGTTAAGTTTTCATAAAAGGGTCTATAAATATCTAGTATACATTGACATAATTCAGATCAAATAAAATTTCAAACGAAAACTTGTGCTGAAAATCACAAGAGGTTGAAGGGGGGGAGGAATTTTCAAGATTTAAATTAGTTGAGTACATTTTATCTACTTCTGGGAAATATTTTCCTTAGCTAAGGCTAAAAATGAGATTTGGAGATCCACCAGGAGATGTGATGAAAAACTGTAAGAGTAGCAACTATTCAAGCGGCAATTAAAAATTATTTAAATGGTGTGAATGTAAATTGTTAGGACTGTTTCGCACACACAAAAAATTTATAGATTAAATCCTATAACCAGAAAAACCACTTTTATCTCTCCAACAGCGGTAGAAAAGATCATAAGAGATTAAAAAGAATATTAGTAGGTCAAAAGACTAATGGACTAATACCACATACAATGACGAAACCAGAATATCTATTTGTGATGATAATGGAATAAAATACTGCATATTTTCAAATACAAGACCATCTATGTATAGGCTTATTAGTAACAGTTAGCTGAAAAAAGTCTGCTAAAATTTAAAAACTGTGCACAAGCAGATATTAAAATTCTTATGCTGCCAGTTTACGCATTTGTTTTTTAAATTAGCTAGACATATCAGTCGAAGTTGATGACAAGTATTAGGCCCTACTACATAAAAAAAAAAGGCCAGAACTGATTGTCTGAAGATACTATGTATAAGGCACATGGCAACAATGTTAATTGTGAAATGAAGGACAATATTTGAATGATTCATTCAGACTTGACTGTAGCAGAGACAGACTATCTACAATTGCCAGAAAATTCTAAATGAAATCCTGATATTGCAAATTTTGATTCATGACTATTAGGATTAAATAAAATAATCATAAAAAAATTTCAAGTATTCATTTTTGCAACTGAATTATTTGTATATTATTTTAAACTTGACAACACTTTAAAGTTTCAGTAACCAAAAATTTACTAAAATTATGGAAATTACTATTATATGGAAATATGCAGAATTAGAAAATATTTGCCAAATCAGTGTCAATCATCCATCTACTGTGAACCTAGTTAGTTTTGCTGTAGCAATATATGATTTAAAAAAAAATAATTAAAAAAGAGCATACCTTCAGAATTTCCGATACACAGCCTTGTGTGATGGAGATAATTCCCCCCCCCCTGTGCAGTGTTGCCATTGTTCGCTTTGAAATCATCGAGTTTGTTAATAAAAAATTTGTTAAAGTTTTACAAAATATGAAATATATAATAAAACAAATTCCAAATTTCAGCTTCCAGATGCCCATATCGACTGGAGGACTACATTATTCAAAATTTGATGTCTCTAGGTATATTTTTTCACAGTGCAAGAAACATTCACTTTCATGCAGATTCTTCATTATTTAATTTCTTTAAATATTTGGTGGCAACAATTTGAAAAGTGAAATGCCACAAAATGCCAAAACGAAATTAATAGCCCTTCTGAACTAAGAAAAAGTGTCGGAACAATATGTAAGATCATCAATGTTTTAGAAGGGGGAAAAAATGCAGTTAAATGAAGTAAAGTCACTAAGTGCATCACAAATTGGCAATACATATATATTTAACAAGCAGTATTTTCCATGTACATGAATACTAGATAGTGGATCTGCCCTAATTCATGACACTCATTTTCTTAGTTATTAAGTTACAGATGCAGCTTCGTAGTTCAGTGTGAAAATGCTGATGGAATTTCCTGACTATATAAGACAAGAACAGCATGCTGTTTTCTGTTTTGGGGGACAAAAGGACTTTGTACAAAAGATATTTATAAATGAGTGTTTCTATTTGCGGATAGAAGTATTTGCTGCATAAAGCCCTGTACAAGTCAGTCGAGAAATTTTTTCAAGGCCACTTCAAAGCTTGTAATGAAGAGTACAGAAGGTGGAAAAATTGATTCAAAATATGTACTGTACACTATAACAGTAACAGCAGCAGTGCCTGTTTGGTCTATCTTGGACGCAAATGCTTAGTACATGATTATGATGTTCCAAGTTGAAGACCTAAATATGGCTGAGATAGCAACCCAAAGAATTTTATGCAGTTGGTATTGGAGAATGGATAAAACAACAGATGTGTATAAATAATTATGAAGATAACATTGAGAAATAAAAATAGTTTTCAGGTGATGACTTCATTCATCTACTTTGTAATTGCCTTTTTATGACTTATTTATTGATTTTCCTTCATATCAGAGTCAGATTCAAAGACCAGTTCTGTAAGAATGACGCCTTTGAATTTTAGCAAGATTCTCTTTTAACATGTTTGTATTATCTGCAAACAGTGATTCCAAGACATTAATATTGCATTACTAGAATGGCCAGGCAATTATCCTGATCTAAACTCATTTGAAAAAACCACTGGGGCTTACTGAAGAAGCTTGTTACTTTAGAACAGGTACTTTGAGGCCATTCCTTCTCTTTCAGCTTTCCTCATCGCCATGGTAATGATTGCTCCAGATGATGGTCGAGTTTTCTAATTCAAGAAAAATTCCCTAATGCCCTCTATGTGGTGATAATAACTCATGTTATAATTTTGAAGCAGGCGTTATTTAAAATTAGACAAAAAAGCAGCCTTAGTTTGGCATAGATTTTGAATAAAATTCTATCAGTTTTAAACACAATTGGACCTTCAGGAGCAATTCCTGTCTCCAAATTTGCCAAACTAGAGTTGCTTTTCTCGCTAAATTTAAATTTTACACTGGCATGTTCCTTGTGATTTAACAGACTATAATTAGTAAAAACTACAGAATAAAATAAAACTAATAAATGCAGTTATATGAGACACTGAATTTATATTAAAAAATAGACAGTAAATGCACATATGAGAGAAAATATGGGTTATGATGTAATATGCAATCTACTGCTTTTATTTATTTATTTCTTAAATGGTACCCCTAAAATGCTATTTTTAAATATGAAAATAGATGCAAATAATTAAAAGTACTTAAGTGAAAATGATTCCATTAATTAATTTAATAACTTATTCAATTTAACTAGTAAATTACTGGAGTTCTAAAACGCTGCCCAAATGACTAGCTAGACAAATCATACTGTTTGCAAATAGTATAATTTGTGTATTTATGTAGAAATGTTCGACAAGCAACAACCATTTGGTGGCCCCAGGCGCATGGTACAAATTGAAAAGTTACTTCTTGGAACACACCACTTGGAAATGAGCAAAGTATTTTGTCTGAAATCTTGTCTTAGAAATGAGCAATTCTGACACAGAGGGGGGGAAAAAACTCATGAATCAAAGAAACCATGGTAAATAAACAGAAGGAAGGACCCTGGCTATTTGCTTTAGCAAGTTGAAACACAGAAAAACCTAAAAATGGTAGATCCCATATTATATTAGCTTCAAAATATGCTTAGGTATGAGACATACCTTGGAAGCAATATAGGAAATACGTAATTATGCAGATTCCAGTATTTAAGTGTGAAGTCTACTTTTAAACTGAATAACATGTACATTGTGCAAAATAGAAAAAAAAAGGACAGTTATATATCTCCCACTCTACTGGGCCGATTGACGAAATTCAACTTGCATTTTTCATGTCTGGAAAGAGCAAATTAGGGTATGTATTAGATTTAAATATAGCATTGTCCTAACATAGGTATTTTAACACAAAATCAGACTTTTTCTAAAATAATATACCAATTTTTTTTCCATATTTTGATTCTACAACTCAAATTATGCCTATATATTAAATTTTGTAATTTTTGGTAAGAAACTTTAAAATTTATCTTGCCGTATTTTTTTCAGTTTGTGCCACTTAGTGAACTTCTTAATTTGTAGCAACCTACTTTCCTTTCTTTTTTTGTCATTGTCCACAAGTGGAAAAAAAGTCATTGCTCATACTTTCAAATCATTTTAACAGAGTGCGTAAACCACATTTTCATTATTATCACTAATAAATATGGCAAATCCCAAAATGTGCCCAAATGTAAATTCATGTATATCTTAGGAAATTTTGGGAAAAAAAAAAAAAAAAAAAAACCCTTATTTTGCAGGTATGCTTAGAAATACATCAAGATGATGGCAAAAGTTTCATAGGCTATAATTTAAAATTTTTTTCGAAAAAGTTATAAAAATTATTTAAAAATACAAATTTTCAAAATAAATCATAAAAGAAAGGGGAATTTTATTTCGAATGAACCTAAATTTTGAAATATGAAAGGAAAAATCAAGTAAGTTTAATAAAAAAGATACAGTACAAAGTCCGAGATTGGGACTTGTCAGGACTTCGGCAAGTGTGGATTTGGGATTTTTCTGATATAAGATCATCAATTTAAATCTAGTAAAATGACATAGAGAAATTAAAAATATGAGGTTGTGATTTATGAAATAATGAAGCATTTATGATATAAAGGGTGTCAATATTCACCCAAAAAACGGCCTTATACTTATTTGTTTACTTTATTAAACATTTCTTTCAATGTTGGAAATTTAAGTTGCTTCGATTTTTATGCTAATACTTTTTCTTTAATTCTGCAGACACACATAATTTCTTACAAATTACAGTTACAAAGTTCCATTTTGTTCAAGTCCTGAAATTGCTGAGTCCAAAATTCCAACTAACTTATCAATAGAAATTTTTTCGTTTTCTATAACCCCTCTGTCACTTTCTTCACTATCGGTAGCGATATTTTCTGGATCTAGAACCATAACTACAGATTTCTCCATCCATTAATTGATTGAAGATTAGGGCATTGTCACTGCAATGAAAAACTTCTGTTATATCATCTTCATTTATTACAGCTTCTCCACATTTCTTTACAAATCCATTAATTGGAAAATTTCACCTTTGGTTTGCAATATCCGAAAACCTTCAGATTCGCGACTATTATCTTCATCCTCCTTACCACAAAATATGGTAGCTGGTCATAAATTATGCCAAGCACTTTTTACAATATCTGCAGACACATCCTCCCACAATCTTGAGGCATCCTCCGATGCAGATTTTATGCTAAAATATTTCAAAAATTCTTGCCATTGTTCAAGAAGTTTCACATGGATTTTAAAAATGCTATTTTATATTTGCATTTTTGCGCATGCACTATTACGATATGCATATGAATGATGAACTTACAATTTGGAGGAAAGAATAATACAGATACATTATCCTTCACTAAAACTTTAAATGAAGTATAAGCTGAACAGTTGTCTACAATCAGGAGAATTTTTGCGTCATCGGGTAAACGAACCAAATTCAAATGTACCGAGCCTCAGGTATGAAATGAATTTCACTAATCATTCATTAACGCTTGTGTGCTCTTTAAATTTCACAATATGTTACGGGGAAATTCTTTACGCCTTTAAATGCTCGAGCTTATGTATTTTTTCCGATTACGAAAAGTTTACACTTATGTGCTCCTGCAGCATTTTTGCATGTTAATATTGTTAATTTTGCTTTGGAATCTTTGACACCAGCTGCAGCCTTTTCTGTAGAGGCTGCCAAGGTATTTCGTAGTAGATATTGCCAGAAAAGACCAGTTTCATCACCATTGTAAATTTGTTCTAGAGATAACTTTTCACTAGTAATGAGTTCAATGAAGGCATCTGAAAATAGTTCAGCTTATTCAGCAGCTTCAGAATAAGCTGAAGCTTTTTCACCTGAAGTATTTTATTGCCCTATATCACGGCGATTTTTAAATTTGGTTAACATCTTGACTGCCAACTACGAGATAACTCGTAGATTGCGTTCTTTTCTATGACACCAACTACGAGTTATCTCATACTGTGTTTACTTGCCATTTTTGGGCAACTACGATTAAACTTGGAATATATCAGTGATATAGATAAATGGCTTCTGGGAAAAAGAACAAAAAAACAATGCTGGCTTGCATGAACAGAAAATGTATTAAAAAACGGACAAAAAGTATAATTATAAAAATTTATTCAAATTCAAGAAATAAAAATATATTTTATTGTTTTTGGAACTTCTTAAAACAATCTTCCACACAAAGTGCTCTAACGTGTTTCTCAATGTTTTTTTGCTTGGGTACATAACGACATGGCTTTGTCAGACGCTGTTTTTTTCGGTAGGTGGTAGACTCTCTAAATAATGGAGCTCTTGCAATCTAATTTTTTTCAAAACTGGTTCAATCTCTTTTCCAATCAATGCAACGACGAATTCTTCTCTGAACTTTATCAGTTTTATTTTAAAAGAAAGTATTTTTTGAAAAATTTTGTGAGCATTGTGTATGTATATGTCGATAATATGTAGTGAAACCTTTTTGGGCCATCTAATAGTCTTTCTTAGAGATGAGTAAATTTGATCTGATTTTGAATTTGATATGATCAGTCAATGTCAGACATTCCATTATTATAATCTCAAATTATATTCCGTTTCATAGAAATTTTTCCGTTGTGACAGGTGCCTGCGTGCGAATTATTTCGTAGTTGGCTTCCACAAAGTGATTTCTGTTACAGAAACCAACTACGAGATAATTCATACGACCTTTTTTCTTATTACAAAAAAAAAATTATGCTTTTTGATGATAACTACACACTAGAATTAAGAGTTTTTAATAATATGTGATTAAATCAAATTGTCATTTTAGGCCAGATTTCTGAAAATTGCCATGGTAGTCAATGTGTTAACCAACCTCTACAATATATTGTTGTGTGCGCACAGGTTTGTAATGGATTGAATGCACAAGTCGATAAAAAGTTAATAAAATTTATTCTTATCCCAAGAAATAAAACAAAATGCTGAAATATTTCCTCAGAGATATTTGTACAATATCACAATATCTCACAGCAATTATATTTTTAACTACTAGAATATAAACAGAACTCAGATTCAAAATACAGAGAAAGCTAATCCGATTTCACTACAATCAATAACAGCACTAAGTAAACAACTACAGTTTGCATAACAACAACAACTGAGCTGAGATGTTCTAATCCGGCTTTTATAAGCTTTTTAATCCTGCACAGTCGCTGATCAGTCTGGTATTTTCTCGATGTTTCTGGATAGCAAAACCTTATGGGATATCTATTTATTAAATGTTAAATGCACGCACTCTTGTATTTCTACTTCTTTTAAATTTCGTCACACACTGCATTGCACGGGAAACAATTTTAATCATAATAAAACAATTTTAATCATAATTCTACTAAAAATAGCAAAGTAAATACAAAATCTGTAACAATATGCATTCAGTTTTTAAGTTCATTTCTTCATGAAATATTTTAGCTTGAGCCATTAGCACTGTATCCATCAATGGCACGCCCTTGCTGCGATGCTGTCTGCCCCATTTAATCATTACTTTGTCATGATCGTCACTTCTTGCACAACAAATATTTTTTTTCTGTTATTCATTCCTCTTTCCATTTTCTATTTTTCTAAAAATTTTGTCATCCCTAAAATTTTGCTGCTCGGTGCTCCTCTAAATTCCAAAAATTTTATCTTTCCTAAATTATGCCACCCGGTATGGCGATACGAGCTCTGGCGACAGTTCTGGGTTAATGTGAATAACAAATCACTGATTCTTAATTTAAATAGCATTAAATGTAATCTTTTGGTCTATAAGTATCATTAACAAAATCTGTTTTTAGCATGTGGAAATTTTTGTTAAATTTTCCCTCTTCAACATTTCTTAGCGCATTTAACTTAAATCTGTAATCACCGCCAAGAGTAATGTCAACATAAAAGGTTACCATATTTTTTGCTATTCAATTACTAATATAAAAAATTATTTAGGCATCGCTGCATGAATCATTACTCAAGTTATCATGTATTGATAAACATGCAGTGATGAAAGCAAAATATAATAATGATTCGCCAGGTTGGCATCAGGAATATAAAATATTAATAACGTAAAATGAAAGATGTTTCTACGCAGAATGTTTCGGTTTGAGTTGTATGCCAAGAAGATATTCATCTACTAAGTCAAATTATTAAATCCACAAATTTACGTTAAAATGATTGTCCTTTGAATGATGAGTTCTTTTATTTTTAAGTGCCGAAGTGAAATTAAGAATCGGAACTCTCTGCATGTTTTATTATGGAGGAAAAATCAAGTGTTCATGTGGAAAGCATACAAAAAAAAAAAAGGTTATTAGTGGCTGTGAGGTCTGGATTTCAGATCATTCCAGATATTGGATGTCTAGATCTCGGACTTTGTACTGTATTAATAAATGTATAAGCCAAATTAAATTCACACTGAGGAGCTAAAATTTTGAGAACTAATTTTTTAAAAACTACTCGAGTGATTTTTACGAAACTTGGCAGTTTGGCATAATCTGAGTCGTAGAATCGAAATATAGAAAAAAACTGACATGTCATTTCAGTAAAAGTCAGATTTTGTGTCAAAATACCTACACTAGAACAATGCTATATATAAATCTAATACATATCTAAGTAGCGCTTTCCAGACATGAAAAACACAAGCTGAAGTTCGTCAATCAGCCCAGTAGAACGGGAGATATAAAACTATCCTCATCTTTTTTTTGGCTCAGTGCACATTTATCTATAATATACCTGATGAAATAAATTCATTCATTCACTTAGAAGAATATTGTTACGGATTTTGTATTTACTTAGCTATTTATTTAGAATTGTAATTAAAATTGTTTTATTTTCCCGATGAATCCCAATCCAGATGAATTTGAAGATAAAACTACGTCGGAAAAGTAAAAATACAAGAGCGCATGCATTTAATATTTAAAAAATAAATGTCTCGGAATTGCTGTTGCCATCGAGAAAATAGATTTTACCAGAATGTTCTCATGAATAATTAAAAGGCTTATAAAAGCCGAATTAAAAACCTCAGCTTAATTGTAGCTGTTTTAAGCAAACTGTTGCTTACCTAACACTGTTACTGATTGTAGCGAATTCGCTGTGAAATCGGATTAACTTTCTCACTTTTGAATTGAGTTCTACTTAACGTTTGAGATATTGTGATATTGAACGAATATCTCTGAGGAAATATTTCAGTATTTTGTTTTATTTCTTGTGAAAAGAATAAGTTTATTAACTTTTTATCAACTTCTGCATTCAATCCATTACCAAACTGTACGCACATAACAATTTTTGGTGTCAGAAGTGGAATTGAATGCCATTCACTAGAGCTATGGAAGAGCAATTGAGACAGCTCATCATTGTTTTTGCTGCATTCAGATGAGATGAGAGCTCGCCAAGAATCCGTTAAAGAGGAGATGAAAGCTGGTCAAGAATCAGTTAAAGAAGAGATGAGAGCCGTTAAAGAAAAGATGGAAGCTGGTCATGTTTCCGTTAAGGAAAAAAAGAAAGCTATTAAAAAAGAGATTAGCTGCATAATAGAAAACAAATTTGAGTCTATGGAAGGCAGAATAGACGTGGTTGAAAATAAAATTTGAAAAATTGAAAAGAAAGTTTCTTCTGTCAAGGAACAAATAGAAGAGAGAGTTTCTACAGTGGAACAACGAATCAATTACAGAGTTTCTTCTGTGAAAGATCAAATAGAAGGGAGAGCTTCTGCTGTCGAGCAATGAATTGAAGGAAGAATCTTTGTCGTACAACACTAAATCGAAGAACAAATTGATGACAGGGTTTCTGCAATCGCCAAAGAAGTTGTAATGTTGAAGAAGAAATTCATAGCAACAGCAGGGAGCAATACTGATAGTTTTAAATTTTTTCACATGCCAGCTCGTCCCTTCTAGAATTTATCAATATATGATGGGAAGATCTTTTAGCAAGTGTATAAGACACAATTTTCTATAGTGGCGGCTGCAAATGGGTGGGATTCCCAAGCTAAGGCCTGTCAACTCGCCGCTTCTCTGAGAGCAGATGCAGCGGATATCCTGCAGATTCTTCCCGAAAACGAAAGGCTAGATTACAAAGTTTTATCTGGTGCATTGGAGCTGCGCTTTGGGGAGAAATTTTTGAAAGACTGCAGTAAGCTTCAATTAAAATCTCGTCAACAGAAGCCCACCAAAACACTCCAACAGCTTGTCACAGATGTTGAAAGGCTGTCTCACCTCGCCTTTACGGAGTGCCTGAGAGAAACAAGGGAAATCCTGTCCCTGCAATACTTTATCGATGGCATCCGGGATCCTGAAATACAGAAAGCTCTGCAAATGGCTGATGTTAAAAACTTAAAAAGTGCTCTAGTGTATGCCATGAAATTCAAGGCAATCCAGCAAGCAATTCGATCGCCACCCAGTTAGAGCTGTGTGAGTCCAGTGGATAAACTGATGGCTCATTTAGATGATTTATCAAGACAAGTCAATGCCTTGAGACAGTACATTAGTGACAAGAAACCGACTGTTAAGTGCTGCAACTACGGTGCTGTAGGGCATATGCGAAGGAACTGCAGAACATCCCAGAGCATGGAAAATAAGACAGACGATTTAAGTAGGCAATTAAATGCCACGAGACGGAAAAGAAATGACAAGAAACCAAAGTGCTGGAACTGCGTAGCTGAAGGCCACATGCAAAGGAACAGCAGAACACCCCACAGAACGGAAAATAAGATCATCATCATAGTATGGCCATAGCACGTAGTGTATATAATTGTAAATAGTATAAGACCACAGTCCTTGCGAAGGCAGAAGTGTTACAGATTTTGTATTTACTTAGCTATTTATTTAGAATTGTAATTAAAATTATTTTATTTTCCTGTGCAACGCAGACAAATTTGAAGAGAAAGCTATGTCAGAAAAGTAAAAATACAAGAGTTCGTGCATTTAATATTTAATAAATAAATAGCTCGTAATTGCTGTTGCCATCCAGAAAAATCAAGAAAATAGATTTTACCAGAATGTTCTCATGAATAATCAAAAACCTTATAAAAGCCGAATTAAATCACCTCAGCTCAGCTGTAGCTGTTTTAAGCAAACTGTTGTTTACCTAGTGCTGTTATTGATTGTAGGGAATTCGCTGTGAGATTGGATGAACTTTCTCCGTTTTGAATTGAGTTCTGTTTAACGTTTGAGATATTGTGATACTGTACGAATATCTCTGAGGAAATATTTCAGAATTTTGTTTTATTTCTTGTGAAAAGAATAAATTTTATTAACTTTTTATTGGCTTGTGCATTCAATCCATTATGAATCCCTACACACACACACAACAATATTATTATTACACTGTATATATAGCAGAAGACTTCTAACAAAGTATTAATGGAGAACTGTAAAGCAATAATGAATGTATTTTCTCTTACCATGATTTTTTTAATATTTCCACATAGTGTATGTATTATATTGTAAATAAATTTATCATTGTGATGATGTGTGCTTTTTGATCTAATATTAAAATAAACTGTTAACTTCAAAATGCATATTTTCCAAAAGGCTTTCCACAAGTCATGAATGTACATATTTTATGAGCCACAATTTAGTGTTAATATATTGGGTTAAATTTTTGATAAAGAAGAAATTATGAAATAGAAAATGCCTACTAATAAATATAAAGAAAAATTGAAACAGGCTTCCAATAAATAGAGTAAGAAAATTCAAGTATGCAAAAAGTATGTTTTGTTCTTCTTAAAAATTCTTAGAATATGTAAATTGTTATTTCTGAAGGAGATAATAAATGTACTTACCCTTTTTATACGCACATGCTGAAAAAAAATGAATGAAATTAATAAAATGTAAATAGCAAGAATATAATAAAAATAATTACAGTAAAAATAGTTATAATCTCCAAAAATATACAATGTACACGTATATTAAGAGTTATTATTAATTGTTATAAATATTGAGAATTTTTTATATATTACCTTGAATAGTAATGAAGAAAAAATACAAAAATGATATTTTCCAAGCATATACAAAAAAAAAAAAAAAAAAAAAAAAAAAAAAAAAAAAAAAAAAAGCTTAGCATTATATTACTCAAATATAAGTCTATTAAGAAATATACAAATTTAATTTTAATATTTCAATTTCTTTTACATGATAAAACTATTTATTTATGCTTCCTTCTCAATCTCAATTAAGTCTGTTTATATGGAGGTAACTTTGAAATTTTTTAAACAGGGCAGACAATATACATTAAAAGAAAAATATTTGTTAGATGCCTAAATTTAAACTCTTTTATGCCCACAGACGATAATTTTTGGTAACAGTTGCAATTTATCTATTGTAAATAAATTTTGAAAAAAGGAAAATGAAGCTCACACAAGAATAATACTGTACTATGATTTTCTAGGATATTAAACTGGGGCTAAATCAAGAATGCTTTCAACATCTACATTAACATATGGAAATGAAACTCTTATCTCCTGCCATTGTATTCAGACGGCTTATGACATTTCGTAGGGGGTTGAACTTCTCTTCTGGATAAAGAACACACCGGATGCTAGTTTTATTATCAGTGACAATTTCAAGACGTGCAATTCGATACATTCTTAAATACTGAAATTTTAAAATCATAAACATCAAATAACTTTAAAAATTCGGCTATTTTTAAAAAATTCAGAAATTAAGTTATAAGTTTCATTGAAAAAATGTCTTTCTACTCAATTCTGAAATGCTAGGTTTGTTCCTTAAATGAAGAAATGTGCAAAAAATCGTTTAAACATTAAATAAAAGAATCTAAATCGAATTCTGGAAAAAAAAAAAAAATTCACTTCACCACGTTGCATTTCCATCAACAAACAGAGTATGTACAAAATTTTAACTGCAGGTATGAGGAAGTAGGTTAAAAATCGATGACAAAATTCCACTCACAGTGAAATACCATGAGTGAAATAAATAAAAGTTTATAAAAATTTGTTTGTTGTTGGGTAATCCATAAATTAACAGAATGCCAAAAATCGCAGTGAGTCAGAATCGGTGAAGAAACTCTAAAATTACTTAGATGCTGGACAAAGCATTATTTCTAAAATCATAACTGGTGAGGAAACAATACTTGATACCGTTTTTTAACATTCCAATACGTCAAATAAGTAAAGTATAGGTTTCTAAAGATTACCCCCAAATTAATATTACTGAAAATGCAAAAAGCCATGAAAATCATACCGTATGATGTTTTCTTCAGGAGTATAATACTGGTCAGAGCCAAAAAAAAATTAGAGGGACAGAAGACAATTGTAGCTTATATAGTACATCATTTAAGTGTCTTTCAAAAATTCTTCAAGTGGAAATTAGAACACTCATCGTGATAATGCATATTCTCATTCAGCAAGACACAGAGTCGAATTTCTAAAACAAAAACACATTAAATTGACAGAATATACACCATATTCTCTTGATCTTGCTATGCATGATTTTAGCTATTTTTTAATCTAAAACAAAATTTATGTAGCCGTTGTTTTTACTCGAAAGATGAGACTGATGAGGCCATAACAGAATATTTTTGATCGGTTCCAAGAAATAGATCGAATGAAGAATTTAATCTTTGAAAAATTCGCCTACAAATGTACATCGATAATGGAGGGAACTACGCTGGTTATCATAAATTAAGTAAAAATCACGATTACTGAAAAAGTTACATGAAGAATTTTTTGAAACTTACCCACAATATACGACACATAGTAAGGTATCAAATAACATAAAAAGAAATTACCAGACAATTATGGTATTATAGAAATTAGTACATGTATAAAATGAACAAATCGAAGGTGTCAGTTTGCTATAGGAAAAGTACCTTCAATATGGAATATGATAGCCTCTAGAAGCAATACAGTACATACAGCGATGTGTGATGCTTTCAATTATGTGGTCTATCAGTATCATAGTAAACGAGAGCCATTGCTCTTGCAAAGCAGTTGCAAGCGCGGCAAGGGTCTGAGGAGGTGGATTGAGAGCAGCTAGACGTCTCCCCAAAGCATCCCAAATGTGTTCGATAGGATTCAAGTCCAGGGATCAAGCTGGCCACATCATGCGCATAATTCTTTCCTGTTGAAGATAATCATCTATGATGCGAACCCTGTGTGGTGTTGCGTTGTCGTCCTGTAACAGGAAAGCATCACCTATTGTTCCAGCATATGGGCGCACATAAGCATCAAAGATGTCATCTCTATAAACCTGAGCATTCACGGTTCTCCTTGGTAAGATATGGAGGTCTGTGCGTCCACCCAAAGAGATGCCACCCCAAACACAGACACTGCGTCTTCCGTATGCATCTCTTTCACAGATGTTTGACGGATGATAACGGGTTCCAGGTTCTCTCCATATCAAATAACGCCTACTATCGCTTTCTAGACTAAACATGGACTCATCCATAAAGAGAACAGCCCTCCATTGATCAGGCGTCCAGTGAACATGTTGTTTTGCCTACTGCAAACGGTCCCTCCAATGACGTGACGTGAGCGGCACGCAAACGGGTGGTCGCCTCGCATACAGACCACTTTCGTAAAGCTTTCTACGCGCAGTTGACGTTGACACATCTTCTGGTGGCTGTAGCAAGGGAGGATCTAAGAAGAGTCGGAGTAGCGGTTCTATTCCCTGCGTGCACATAATGTCAAATATCAGTCATCAGCGCTCGTCATACCAGTTGGCCGTCCTTGGCTGAACCTCCTAGATGCCGAATCTGTGGTTTGAAATTGCCTCCAAAGTCTATGAACCACAGTGTCAGGACTGAGTGTTCGGTGCATACTCTTGGCGAACATATTCGTGAGGAAGTTGGAAGTCCTAATCTTGAACAGGGAGCTGAATGCAGCTATGTTCTGTGGTAGAAAACTGTGGTTAAGTGGTAGAAGAACTCTTTTATTAAACCACAATTATATACAACCACTTCCCAACTCGGGAGGGATACAGAAAATAATGACCGCACTTGGGTCTAAACTGAACAATCAAATAATTTAAACTAAATTTAAATAGAAATTAAATAATCGTTGCTCACAGAGTTATGAACGCGAGGTTGGCCTCTATGTTAAATGGTGCGTAGCAAGATTTAACTAATATTAACGCACTTAGATTTACTTCAATAAGTAAGAGAGAAACAGCGCTAAGGCTTAGAATTTAAATACTAACTAGTCAGGCGAACGTCAAATAGAACAGCAGTGATCTGAGACTCAAAGCTCTCTCACACTAAGAGGTTCCTACCTACTGTTTAAATATAAACTTGGCTCCACTTCAAATTAGCATAAAGCTGAAACGCACGCTTATTCTAACGGGAAGTTGAGATAAGAACACATAGGAAAGGCAAATTAAAATAAAACTTTGTTAGTTTAAACTAAAACCTTACAACAGAAAAACTCACATTTAGACATCTGGCCACTTGTGTTTGACTTTGTCTTGCCTCTACTCTCGCAATGGCTCTCCATCGTAGTTCTGCAGGCAAATGATGCCCGGAGGTCATTGTTAGGAATTGGCTATCTCAGATTTCTGATGTCACTATCACAGTGAAATATGTGGGCTTGCTCTCAAACATGGACTTTTATGCTCCTCGCAGATGACGTATTCCGAGTGCAGCGTCACTAATTTGCATATTGCAGTTTTACTTAGCTACTCTTACTTAACAAAATATTCAAATTTTACATGGTTTGGCATATTTTCGAGGGAGTTATCGCTATTTTTGTGATTTTTCCTAAATTTATGATAACTAGTGTACTTTGAACACTCCTAAGATTTGGTAAGTTTAACTTGTGCCATTTATTTCCATCTCAAAAATTACAGAGTGACCCTCGCATCTTAAGCAATTCAGGAAAAATGAATGAAAAATCATTTATTACAGTAATAAAAACACAGTCATAATAAAATTATTGGAGGAAAATTTATCTGTTAGATGACTGATATCTTACCTTGACAATAATGAGATCCTTGTTGATGAACTTTTTGCCGACAGATTTTGCACTGTGCAAACAAGCCATATGGAGAAAATCTATAATTTGGTAAAATGGAAAAAAATATTTACAAAAAATAAAATATAAAATTACTCAAGTCTTTTTTGGAAAAGGCAGATGAGAAATAATAATTATACAAAAACATTTCGATGTGTTTGTAAATTTTCTGTTTATTTCTTAACTTCAGTGAACAAATACATGCACACCACAAAACTAGTTTTTGCACTAAATGATAAAATAATGTCACACTGAAGAAACCAATATATCCGATGGTAGTACAGTCAAATACCGAAAATCCTCCAACTCCTGAATTCCGCACTGCCTCTCAAAATATAAACATTCAATTTGTAGGTTCCAAAAACCGCAACATGGAGAATGAAATACCGAAGAAAAAATATTTATTCAATAATAACATCATAATTACCAAATAAAAATGATTCTGTGTTAATGGCAGAAAAAATCTTAGCCCAGAAGAGGTTTTTAATATGGATGATGTGTTCAGATGAGCCAACACTGGCATATCAGATGACCGATGATGAAATCATTGGCTCTGTTTTGAACTCGCCACAGCAAGAAAATGATTCCGACACAGATAGTGAATTTGATAGAAGTGAGAAAATATCTTTTAATGAGGGTTTGAAACATTGTGAAAAATGCCTAAAATATTTAGAACAACAGAGCTGTGTCACAGAGCAAGAGATTATGAATCTATAGAATTTACAAAAAAAAACTTACTCTAGAACACCTTAAAGTTTTAAAACAAACCTTTATCAGGAAAAATGTTTGAAACATGTAAAAAAAAATATTTTATACTTTTATACTTCATTAATATCCCCCATTTTTATATGTCTTTATTGTATATGTCCTTAATGCTTTAAAATATTCCTGTAATCACTAATATAAATGAGTAATATATATAATAATTTAACACATATAATAAATTAATGTAATAAAGTATCTTATTGTACATAACTATTTAATTAAATGTATCTAATATGCCCTATTTATTTTGCACTTTTAGTCTGAATATTATGGTTTATCTTTTCTGTTCTTAAATCCACACAACCTCTGGTCCCAAACATTGCGGATTTCGGGACTTCTACTGTACTAGTATTATGGGCTTCTGACTCCAAATTAATCTTCATAATTAGAACACAATTTCTTTAAATAACTTTAACCCACATTATTTTATTCAAAAATAATCTTTATTAAAGCAAACTATTGGTAAATCTAATGTCCACTCTTTGAAATAATGATCCTTCCTTTGGGATTTGCTGTAATATATCAGCAGGTTAGAAAATTGGTTCTAAATACAGCCATTGCATTTGAGCTTTCAACCACTCATCAATAGTACCTTGCGTTATTGTAAATGGTAAAACGATATTAACCATTATTTAAAATTTCTGTATAAGTTCAAACCATAACAGTATTCCCTTCCCAGTAACTAAGTTATGGTAGAGCATATTATTACCTTCAAAACACATTATTTACAAAAAATATTATAGATATATGTAAATGCTAATCCCGAAATCGCATAGGAGGTTTTATTGTCCGTCCAATATGCGACTGTTTTGCAAAAAGCTTTTTAATTTTAGGAGGTAAGTCTGTTGGAGGTTTGACAAGTTGTCTTATTGACTTTGTTGATTGCTTCGTAGTAACATCTGGTATTTGCCATATACACAGTCCAGTCACATTAATGTGACCATCTGTCAAAAGCCAGAATAACCACCTTT
>KK118871.1:0-18214 GCA_000611955.2 Stegodyphus mimosarum
TATCAGTTAGTTTGCTCATCTGCAATCCGCCTCCCAACTTGCACCGCCTCCCGACTTGCACCGCGCACCGCCTGCGATTTTGAGATCCTGGCGCTGAACCGGCACTTTCACACTACTATTATAATTAATACATGAAATGAAAGAGCAACTTAAGCAGTTCTGGTTGTTGGTACGCGCATGCGCCAGAAGGTGTTAACAAAAATGGCGATTAGTGAACAGAAAGCTTTTTGTGTTCTGCAGTATTCAAAGACCGAATCTGTAGCTACTGTGCAACGTGCGTTCCGGATTAAGTTCCGATGTGATCACCCAAGTGATAATAACATCCGTAGATGATGTCATTAGTTTGAAAATGGCTGCCTTTGGAAAGGGTAGAGTACGGGATGACCAAGGGTTAGCGAAGAGAGTGATGAGCGAGTGACAGTCTTTCACGCGTAGCCGGAAGAAATCGGTTCAGAAGGCTAGTCATAAATTTGCAGTTCCGGTGACGACTGTCTGGAAAGTTTCAGAGAAACGCTTACAACTACGTCCTTACCGTTTTCAGATAGTTCAGGCTCTAAAGCCTACAGACCATGGTTTATGTGCCAACTTTGCACATGAAATGTTATTGCACGACGATTTTCTGGATTATGTTGTTTTCAGTGATGAATCGACACTTCACATCGGTGGACATGTGAACACTCATAATGTGCGCATCTGAGGCTCAGAAAATTCTCACGAGATGGTATAACTGCAACAAGACTCCCCTAAATTGAATGTTTTCTTGGGCAATATCTCGGCGGAAAGTTTATGGGCCTTTTTTCTTTGGAGAAGCCACTGTAACTGGTACTTCCTATCTTGATGCTCTACAACTATGGCTGTTTCCTCAATTGGTAGAAGACGAACCAAATAATTTCATTTGGCAGCAAGATCGTGCACAGCCTCACTGGCACAACGACGTACGCGATTGGTTGAACGTCACTGTACTCGACCGCTGGATTGGCTGCAAAGGGCCCAGTGACAGAGCTTGTTTCGCATGGCCTCCACTCTCATCCGATCTGACGCCATGTGATTTCTACCTGTGGGGGGTTCATAAAGGATCGTGTGTATGTGCCCCCACTACCAGCTGACCTACCCGATCTAAGAAACAGGACTGAGGCAGATGTTGCAACAATTACACCAGAAACACTAATCAACGTTTGGGAAGAACTAGGCTATCGACTTGATGTGTGCCGTGTGATGAAAGATGTTCACACTGAACACTTACAAGCTTATAGGTATAATTATTTGAGTTGCTCCTTTATTTCAGGTATTAATTATAATTTTACGTAATAAATACTACAAAGCGTTAAAACCCCAATATTCATTTAGAAACACTCTGTACATTTCAACTATACATTTGTTGCAAATACAGTGTTGCAAAGATTTCAAGATTTTAGTTATTTGAAGTCTGAGTTTACATTATTTTCATTACCATTAAAAACGAACATGAATAAAGCACAAGAAAATCTATAAAGGGAGCCTAATTAATTTATAGTGAGATATAAATCTTATTAAAAGATGTCAAGGCACAGATTTCATTAACTTTTATTCGTATTCGTCAAAAAATAAATAAGCACCAGAAAACCTATAAATGGAGCTAATTAATTTATAGTGTGATATATATCTCGTTCAACGATTTGAAGGCAGGGATTTTATTAACCGTTATTCGTACTTGTCAAAAAATAAATAAGCTCAGTTACCAATGTCTGCATTAAGAAAAATCGCTTTATTTGGCAATACATTTATTTATAAACAGCTTTTATCCTAGCTGAAAATTAATAAGAAAAAAGCCCGATTGATTGATGAACATCTACGATCTATCACCAGTATAATTTTCAGGTAATTTCTTTCCAAGGCTTCAAACTTTATCAGGATCGAAACGCCATCGTATATCAAGATATAGTAAGAAATAGAGAAGTTTGCAATTATTTACATGCAGGTGTATGTATTTTTATTTATGGGTCGAAGAAAAATTTCATAAACAAGATAAAGAGACTAGGTAGTCATTATTTATTCTCAAGTTTTACTTCACTTGGAAAATCTTCTCTGAAAATTTAGAAAGTTTTCATTATTTGTTTACTTTTAGTTTAAATTATCTAATGATTAATTTGTGAAGACATAGTTTTTTTTAAACCAGGAGACGAGAAAAATGTGTAGTGCACTCGCTGGGTATCGAACCTGGATCTCCTGAATACTCGCCGAGTGTGCTACCGTTACACCACTAAAGCATGCTGGAAGGAGGGAGAAAATACCTTATAAGTTAAACATGTTAAAATTATTTGATATAAATTTCAGTGGAAAAATTTAATATCTCTCTCTCAATATATTATGGAAGCAACAAAAATGTCTTCCAAGTACCAAACTTTAGAATTTAGATAGAGAATAAACATAAATTTGAATTTTTTTCCTTTATGATATTTTTTATATATATTTTGATAAAATTTAATGAGAGAAATTTAAAATTTATTTAAAATGTTTTATATTTTTGCTAACAAAATATTTTTATTTTGCTTGTCAACTGTTTTTAGATCGTGCATTCGGCTTGCATGCAGTTTAAGTTTGACAACACTGGTTTAGCAGAAAAAGACTAGAAATTCTATTTTATACTAAAAAACTAAAGTTCAGTTTGCGTGTTCTTTACAAAAAAGAGTAAATCACAGTGCGTCAAGATGTGTTTATAATGAAAGCTAAAATTTTACTTCTTAATTATTAGTTATATGTATGTAAAAAAAATCAGAATACTTCAAACAATAAAATGCGAAGAAAACTGAAAATTAGTTAAGAAAACAGAAACCCGATTTCTATTTTCATTTGCTTTCTATTTCAGTTTTTCTTATTCCATTTTTTCTTATTTTTAGTCTAAAGTATTGCTCTGTATGACTGCTTTATTTATTTTTTAATTTTGTTTTAATCTATACTCTATCCCCAGTCGGGGAATTATCAGATCGATAAGATGTAGTTTGGATATTTAAAACTGAATAGAAAGTAAAACTGAAGAAGGATTTGTTCAGATATGTGAGATGACGAAATGCACTTTTCATGATTTGTTGACTGGTTGTATGGATAGATTCCTATTCCTCTTGGTAAGTAGGGATCTTTCTATGGAATCAGCACTAATTCTCTTGTTTTATTCTTCCCTTTTACGTTTTAATTGACATTCCAGTGTATTTACTTATACATTCCAATTAATTTTACCACAATAGTGCACATTAGCTTTCTAAACTTCACTTCGAATTTGGTAAAAGATAATTTTCTTTATATTCTATATTATATATATAAAATAAATAAATAAAAAATTAGATGGCACGATTAATTAAAAATACGAAATCCCGATTTTGAAATAATGAAGCATGTATGATCTAACAGGTAATAAAATAAATTAAAAAAAGATTTAAAAATCTGAAAGGTTTCGATTTTAAATTACTTCGAAAGGGGTGTTTTTTTTAACATTTTGTATGTTACCTTTATTTGTTAAATATCATCTTCTTCGCACTGAAACCATAAAATTCAGTTCAACAGCAATATCGCAAAATAATTTTAAATTAGCATATCTTTAGAATTTCCGATACACAGTCTCGCTCGCTGGAGATAAAAATGTTTTTTCTGTACAACGTTGCCATTATTCGCTTTGAAACCCTTGAGTTTGCTAATCAAAAATTCGTTAAAGTTTTACAAAATATGAAATCGATAATAAAACAAATTCCAAATTTCAAATCTGGGTTTCCAGATGCCCATATTCGCAGGAGGATTACGTTATTCAAAATTGGATGGCTCTAGGTACCCTTGTTTTATCACAGTGCGAGAACCATACATACATTTAGGCAGATTCTTCATTATTTACTTTCTTTAAATATAATACAGGGCTACAATATTTGGTGGAAACAGTTTGAAAAGTGAAACAACGCTTTTAGTGAATCAACGCAAAATGCCAAAACGAAATTAATTGTCCTTCTGGGCAAATTGCCTCTTTGAACTAAAAATTTTGAATTATTTGGACAAAAGTGTTATATTAGTGTAATCTTATAGATCGTGTCTTCTGACAGCGCGTGTTTAATGCTGATTAAATTTTAATTTTTCTAATCAGATGGCTATCAGTTTTATGAGTATCATAGTCTTGATAATATATTAAGCAATGATTTAATACGTGTAAAAATTTGAAATTTAAGAATTATATATTAAAAAGTTGTGTATAGTTTGTTTAACTGTGGGGTAAATTTCACAGACTTAAAGTTTGTGCCAGATTATTCTCCAGGATAGTTATTCTCTTTCTAAATGTATTCAGTGTTCATCACAGTCGAATACTCCACAAGCGGTTACTGAAAAGTGATGGTTGTTATCATCATAAAGCCAAAAAAAATTATGCCATATTAAACAAGACCAAGCAGATGATGCCAGTGTCTAACTGGAAAAAAGTCCAAGATTTTCACTGAACATTATTTTTTATTTCTGTGTAATAAAATTCGACTCATTACTACTTATGCTTCTGTTGCTACTCTTCTCTGACATCTCGTGCGAACATGAATTAAAATGAAGCTCTCCATTTTTTAAAATAAAATTGTGAGAATTCAAATTAATGCCCCATACTAGACCCAGCATACTACACATCAACAAAAATTTAAAAATATTCTTAGCTATTTTATAATCGTCACCGTAAATTTGGGTTACAAAAAGATTTTCAGAAAATGGATTAGCAGGAAACTGATAGCCTTTCAAATTTCCAAAATGTTCGATGTTGAATCCCCCTGAAGTAGTTGATGCATCAGTTGCTTCTGCTCAAAGTCTGTCAAGGCATTAAGATGCTTCTTATACAGGTGTTCTAAAAGGCTAAGGCTTGCCAGTGCCGATTCTATAGACAAGCAGATAGAAGCATAGAGAACACCTAATATGCACAAATAGTAAACAGGTAATCACCTCTCCATATTATTTTTCTAAGACGAAACGCTAATTCATGGGTTACATTTCTGTTGTGTTACTTACTATTGCATTCTTACTATTCATTATGTTTACCCATTCCGAGTCTAAATTTAGAAATGAGATATTGCACTTCAGAAACTGGATTTCAATAATGAGCGGTGAGTACTCTTCATTTGATCTGCCTTTTTGTCATGGACAAACTTTTCCCCCATCACAGCACTATTTGCTATTATTCTACTTATTGTTTATTTTACAAATGAGCTGTTATAATGCTACGTATCATATTAAATAAGCTTTAAATTATGTATCAAAATTTTGAACAAGGAAGAGCCGTTTGGCTAATATCTATGAGTAATACAGCTCAGTATCGTAGGACTGGATATGAGTCATTATTTTAATTACTTTGCACTTTGTCCTCTTGGTTTTTACTGGCGGCACCTCTTGGTAGCTAATAAGTATATTTCTGGGAGTTTCCTGTAATGTGCAGCCGTTAATGGACAGTTGAATAAATAATGATCGGAATCCCTTCTTTACCCGCATACTCAGCTGTCATTAAGAGAAAGAGATTCCTTTTGTAAAAGCATTTCGGGAACGGATCATCAGTCAGTCAAGTACCATATTTTACTTGTGGGCAAAATTAATGGAGTCTTCTGTCTTAAAGGACATTATCCCAATCAATTTGCCATTGTTTGTTCTCTATATTATTTACCTGATAGATAAGATATGACTTTGGCCATTTTATGTCTATGCTCGTGGCACGGATATTCTTAGGCGCTTTTGCGAGTTGGTCTGCATATTCTTTATCCGAGACGTCTGCGTGAGCTTTCATTCAAACGATTGCAATGTAAAGTTGCGGGCTGTTGTCGATTATTGAAAAAAATATCTTAAACTATTGAGGAAGAGTGCTTCATGCTTGAGAGTGCATAAAGCACTGAAAGACTTTCACATTTTGAAGAGTCATTAGGTTTTCTTGGAAGCAGGAGTACATGAAAAATGAGCGATGCCCTCGCCAAGACTCGAACCTGGACCTCTCGAATACGCGCAGAGTATGCTGGCCATTACACCACGAAGGCATGCTAAGAAGGCGGAAGAAATACCTTATATGGTATTTCTACCGCCTTACATTTTATACCTTGGTATCATCGAGGCGACCTATATTGGTCACAATGTCTTCATTGACAAGGTGGATCGTGTCGTCCTCCAATCCAATCACTTTAAATACCCCCTCCCTTTTAAAGGGCGACTGGGGAATAGGGGACCCAATCGCCAAATGTTGGTGGTGAAGAATCATCATTTACCACCTTTTTGAGTTCGGGCGCCGCTGTAGAGACATAAGATTTTCTTAGAAGCAGGAGTGCATGAAAAACGAGCAATGCTTTCCCTGGGCCTCGAACCTGGAGCTCTCGAATACGCATCGAGTGTGCTGACCATTACATTACGAAGGCGGGAGAAATAATTTAATCGTCAGTTTTGGAAATTCATATGTTGCAGCATGAAATGGTTTATGGTATAAAAAATGGTTTGTAATTTGGTAGGTTACGTCAAAACACGCCAGGGCTCTTTGTCTACGAGAAACTGGCTCGTATACACGTTACACATGGGGATGTGGTGAGTGACAGCAGCTAGCGTATTGGACTCGGTATAATGCTTAGTACATTTGTGACGTTGCGTAATACTTACTGCAATTTTGAACTCAAGACATATTTATTACAATTACGATAAGCTCTTTACAAATATATATAATTCAGGGGTAGCATAGAACAGGTATTGAAGTGAATTATAGTCCTCGTGACGTGAGGATCCTGATAACGAGGGTCTCTCTAGTTGAGAATTCAAGAGCATTCTGACGTGTTGCCCCGATGAAAAAAATCTTCAGGCTGAATTAGCCGCGCCTCCTTAATTTTTCAGTAGTATTTTACATCATCTGATTCGTTATATCTAGAAGGATATCAGAGGAAAAAGAAGATGATTGGTTCGTCAGCCCTCCTGAAATCGAGAGACTTTCACGAAAGACACGGTGCAAAATGCTAAAAATCTCTTGACACTGGTCGTAAAGCTATGTCTCTTGTACTGACAACGGGAAGGAATTATTGTATCTGCGATGTCAGAACCATGTCGTGAGACACGTCGTAAAAGCTTGAAAACAGTGACTTGCGGGGGCCGCACACACGATTGTCTCATATCTGTGTGGTCTGCCGCGGGGTAAACTGTGAATCTCAGATCCATGCCCCCCGAGGACCATTGTGTCTCAATGGGTAAATTAATTGGGGTAGAACAGGGCAAAATAGCACTGTCAGCTATTTGGTGCCCAAGGCTCTTGCCAACGGCAGGCGTAATCTTGTACTCCTTGCTACGATCAGTTTCCTAGGCTTCTTCGGATTAGGTCACACAAGTGAGATTAGTAACAGAACAACACCTATTTTCATTTTCTTTTATTATGTAGTATATATATGTAAGATATAACAAAATATGATAGCTTCTTTAAAAAATAATTGGCGACCTCGAAATTAACATTCTAAATTTGATGCTCTCCCGCTAAATTCATCTGTTCTCCAAAATTCGAGATCTTTCTATCGTTATGTAACGCTACTTGAAAAGAGAAACTAAAACTAAAGTTAACCAATCATAGATTAGATGTACTTGTACATCAAACTTGGTATAAATACCGCTGGCGATTAATTACATCATTCTTCTGCCACATTCCTTCCCTAGCTTCCGCCTTGCAAAATAGACACCTATTTTGCTATTCCCCCCTTTGTTGTTATTTTAAGATGATATAATGTGCATCTAAAAATATTGTAATTGCTTATAATCTAGAAATATCCTATCTCCTAAGAAATGATTTGATTGTGTGACAAAATAAAGCTTGGTAATTCATAAAGGATCCAGTTTTTGTTATCTTTATCGGTAAGCTTAAACCATCAGCCATGACGGCCATCGAAAGCTATTAAGAGTTCCAGTGTCTTCTTCGTTCTTCTCCTCTGCGCTTCAAAAATATGACATATTATTCAAAATATGATATATATATATATATATATTATATACGAAAGCAAACTACTAACTTTAGTTTTGCAACACTCGCTTTATTCTTTATTTTAATTTAAATGTTATGCCCTTGCACTCTTTAGATAACAATGATAGTGTAGCTCATACGAAAGCAAACTACTAACTTTAGTTTTGCAACACTCACTTTATTCTTTATTTAAATTTAAATGTTATGCCCTTGCACTCTTTAGATAACAATGATGGTGTAGCTTATTCGGAACTTAAAATTTCCAGAACTGAAACCTTTCTCTTTAACTAGCTCCCACACTGGATGACTGCGTAGTTGGACGCTGTGCCTTGGCCTAACTAGACTGCTGCTGCATTACTCTTTTCTTACTGCCACATTATCAAAAATATAAACGTTACGTTCTGGAACATATTATTTAATTACAATAAAAGAAATATTAGTTAAATCTGCTGTACTGTGTCTTGTTGCATCTATATAGCTTTTAAGTTTTTTCTTCATTATGGATCTATTATGTACTATGCTTCAACATCTATCTACGTCAATCCCAAATATCACATTTCATTAAAATCAGGCTTGAACATCTATCTGCATCATTCCCAGAACATCGTATATATATGTATATTGTGATGTAATTTTTGTGTAAGATGAAAATCCTGTTGAATACGATTCAAATGAGGGCTTGATGTTCTTCCACGGCGCGCGCAAGCATGCCTCGACATGCTCTGTGTACATTTTGAACATCATCCTATGTAAATATCATGTTTTTAATAAAGTTTCTTTTTTTCCTTGCACCGTGTATGACGTCATACATTCCTTTCGCATTATCTCAAAAACTGTGGGTCGTCAGGTACAGTGCTTTGGGCATTTTTTATGTATTCCAAGCGAGGAATCTGGTTGTGCAGAGTTTAGGCGTTCTTGATGGTACGTCTTGTATACTGAGCTGATTTAAAAGAAATTATCGTCTACCTCAAAAAACTTACCTTCTTTTCTGCTGAATTTTATTAACTTTTTTAGCTTATTCTTATATGAGTAATAATAAATATGTCACGGATTAAATGTTTTCTGGACAATTTGTTTTCTTTCATAGAAAGAATATAGTCTTTTTTAGTCAAGGAAACATATTCGTATGTAAACAACTGATCTCTTGTTAAAGACAATCATACTTTGAAACAAAGTTTTCCCGCAACATTTTTGCAAACGTTTCTCGCAATTTAAGCAGAACACTTTTCTTGAGAAATAAGGTAAAAACAAAGCCCGTCAAACTTGCTTAGTCTTCTGATATACAGTTACAGACTGTTAACAATAATTCATTACTGTCAAGTAAAGAAACTAGCATTTATTAAAAAGAAGATAATTTTGCTAAATTTATCAAAATGATAAAACCCTTAGAGAATGTTAAAAAACAAAAAATATGAAAGCTTTCAGATTTTATATTACGCACAAAGGGAAGTTTTTTTCGTTTACACACACATAGATGTTTAGAGAGCATTTGGGTTAATGCTCCTTTTGAGCTAAAAATATTTAAATACCGCATATCTTCAAAATTTACGATGGACAGTCTCGCGAGCTGGAGATAAATTTTTTTGTTCCCCCGTTCAATGTTGCCACTGCTCGCTTTGAATTCGTTGCATTTGTTAATAAAAAACTCGTTAAAATTCTGCAAAACAGAAATTATATAATAAAACAAATTCGAAATTCGGGCTTCCAGGTGCCCATATTCGGTGGATGACTACTTTATTCAAAATTTGACGGCTCTAGGTAACGTTGTTTTTTCACAATGTCGAGAAACATGCATACATTCATGCAGATTCCTCAATATTTAATTTCTTTAAATATAATACAGGGCGATAATATTTAGTGGCAACAATTTGAAAAATAAAAAGGATATTTATAGTGAACCGACACAAAATGCCGTTTCGATATTAATAGCCCTTATGGGCTTTAAAAAAAAAGGAAAGAAAGAAAGAAGAAGAGAGAGAGTTTTATCCGGTTAAAAATGGTGCGTATGGTAATAAAAAGAATTTTAGATTTTTTTCATACGAAAGTAATTTGACAAACCTCAAGAAAGTACCACCGAAGGAAAATTAGCATAGATTAATAAATAATATTTTCCTAGAATTATGTTTTCTCTGTGGCAACAAAGCAGCAAGAAAATAATCTGCTATGCATTTTGTTTATTCTAAAAGTCTAGAAAACTGTCATATAATAAATCTACACTTTTTCACACCTTTTTGACAAACAAGAAACATACCAACCGTATGTATAAAAGATTTATTAAAAAACTGGACCTCTCACTATAACTTTCGCATTATGACTTTTTCATCTTCTAGTTTGTTTGTTGTGCTGTCATCTGGCGGCAGCGAGTAGCATTAAAAGTAAAAACATTTGCCATATATTTAAGCTGTACTTTAGTACAATTTGCAGAAAAATGAAAGATACGGTATCCTGATGTGACGCAAACTGCTAATGCTGAACGCTTTCCAAAAATTAAATTTCCTAAAAAATCTATAAAAGTTTTCCACAGATTTAATTACTGTTTAGTGCTAAAAATAGATTGTTTAAACAAATTACAATATTAATTAACCATGCAAGAATAGAATCATACGTAAAGTTACATACGTAAAGTTAGGTGATGAATTTTAACGAGTTTAAGTGAACTAAATAAATTCTAGCGAATTTTTTAAATAAATGCAGGAAGGTTAAATGAAATGGAGATTTATTTCCATTTATTACATTTATGGCAGAAAGACAGTAATAATGATTGATTTGCAATTAAAAAATAAAATATTATTTTTGATTTTAGCCATTCACAGCAAATACGCATATTTGCTTATTTATAGAAAGAACGGTAATACAGTATCGCCATATTAGGATATCAAGAATCCTTTTTATGTATGAATTATATCATAATTACGAGTAATTATTAAATTTATTTTGTTCTTAATAGACATAAAATAGGAATTAATTAATTCATTAATAGGAAAAAATAATTTATTATACTTAAATTTTAATAGTTTTTCAGTAGTAACTCTCGTACAAGAAATACTCTTTTCCTGCATAATTTTGTGCATTAAATAATTCCTATAGAGAGAAACCTCAGATTACGAATTTAATTCGTTGCTCAAGGGCGTTCCTCATCCGAAATGTTCGTAAACCGAAACTATTTTCTCCTTAGGAATTAATGTGAAAGGAATTGCCACCTTCCTGGACGAGTAATTACGGCTCACTATAAAGCTTCTAGTTACTTCATCGGCGAATCGGGCGAAATTTTGTTATCGATTTTAACCTACTTCCTGATAAGCTTTCGAGTTCAAATTTTATCAGTGACAATGCAGTGTGCTGAAGTGTTTTTCTAATTCGATTTAAAATTCTTTTATTTAATGTTTAAACGATTTTTTTTTCTTCCAGATATCTTCATTTAACAAACAAACTAAGCACATCAGAATTGTACTCTTTGCATGAGTACAGTGGAAAAGAATCTTTTTTAATGAATCTTGGATGAAAATTAGAACTTCAGTTCTGAATTTTGAAAAATAGCTCAATTACTTAGACCATTTCATGTTGATAACTTTACATTCATAACAGCAACATTTCTCAATTTGCCCCAAGTGGACCAGAAGTGGTACTTGCAGCCTATCTTTATGGTCTTTCTACACTGGTGAAATAAATTAAGAGAACTTGCATATTTTATCGAATTGCATGAAAAGAACGGAACTTGAGGAAAAACCACTGCTTCCAGATAAAAATGCAAATCTTGTACGGCAAATACGTAAGCGTACATGTGTGTGTAGACGAAGCCAGTAGAAAAACAGGCTTTATAACAACGTGGAGGGTAAGACGAATTCCGTTCGCTAGCACACCTCGGCTATTTCTTGGTGTTATCTTGCAACAATCGGTTAAATTCGTATCGGAACAGTAAAAATGAGTAACCACCAACGTTTAGATGATGGAATGAGGTGGCGAATTGTGGGAAGGTTACAGGCAGGCCAATCGCAAGTCCAGATATGCAGAGAGTTTAATTTAACGCCCAGAAAAAAAAAGCGTCGTGTGTAACCTATGGAAACAGTTCCAGGATAATGGATCCATCGTGAGAAAGTCTGCGCAAGGTCGTCCAAGAGACACGGCGGCCAGAGAAGATCGCTATTTGTCCATTTTAGCGAGGCGTAACAGAGGGGCCACAGCTTCTCAGCTCTCTCGGTACCTGTATGAAGCCGCAGGAACCTGTGCAACAAGGGTGACTGTTTCCAAAAGACTGCATGAGAGAGGGTTGTTTGCCAGTAGACCGGCTGTTTGAGTCCCGAGCGTTCACGGCGTCACCGTTCACGTCTACGAGCAGGAGAGTCCGATTAGTACGGTGCAGGCAGCATAGTGATTGGAGTACGGAGCAATGGGCGACTGTTCTGTTTACCGATGAGTCCCGTTTTAGCCTAAACACCGATTCTGGCCGTACTTTCATATGAAGAGAGCCAGGGACCCGCTACCTACCTCCAATGTCCTTGAAATCAACAATTATGGAGGTGGCGGTGTAATGGTTTGGGCAGACATCCTGTTGGATGGCCGCACACCTCTCCACGTCTTTGACAGAAGCTCTGTGAGTGGTATGAGGCATAGAGATGAGGTCTTGGAGCCCTATGTTCGCCTTTTCCGGAGTGCAGTGGTTTCCGTGTTCATCTTACAGGACGATAACGGAAGGCCACATAGAGCTCTTCTGGGCGACGAATTTCCGAAAACAGCATTGCTGAATGAGTGCGACCAGTTGCCCCAGGCACTGGTAAACTGCCTTATTTCCAGTATGACATCACGCTGCGAGGCCTGTATGGCTGTAAGAGGGGACCATATCCCCTATTAACCCATTTCTTTTGTGTCTTCTGCAACCGCTGTTTCAGACCTTCAGACTCCCATGAGTGTTACACACGAACCATGTGTGCCTATTATAAATGTTGAATGTTTTTTTTGCTTGTATTGTATCAACTTATGTTCACACTAAATTTCATTAAAATCTGTCCAGTAGTTCTGGAGATCGTAGATCAAATATGAAAACTCTCTTAATTTATTTCACCAGTGTATATTCCCGAAAAGGACAAAAGTAAAATTCAACTTAACTGCTTGTGGCGCACTATAGCTGAAAATCCCAGAATTTTGAAATTATGCGTGTTAAACGGCTATCACCTTTCTTCACAAAACTGATATTTTAGGAAACTTATTACCAGATATCCTACCTATGGACTTCCCACTCTAGTCTTAGCAACGAGAACGGGATTTCAGTGGTCTCAAACACAAATTGCACTCGGGATGAATGCACGATCCGAAAACATATGACGGGCCAGAATTATTGTTAACAAAATGAATTTTCTGTCAACGACATAAAAATATTTTACTTGAATTTAAAATTTTATTCACTAAATATTTATCAAAATATATGTAAACAACAATTATCATTGCTCAAAGTAAAAAATTCAAATTTACATTGTTGCGTGAGTATGGGTTCGCAATAGATTGAACGCACACAGCTTCGATGATAGGCTGATAAAATTTATTTTATCAACATAAACACTTCAGAGATCTGAAACTTTCTACGAAAATAGTAGTACAACTCTTCGCAATGTCACAGATAACAATCGTTAGTTATACTTCAAACTACGGAATGTCTAAGCAGTCAAAGGGCGAAGCTATACTCTTAACTCATGCTGAACTAACGGCTAACAACATCAATAACTAAACAATTACAATTGAAAGCAGATGCCTTATTCATTTTCACCCGGCCGCCGAGATATTTCTAGTACTTTCTGCTTCTCGAAATTACTGGAAAGCAATATGAGGATCGAATTACGGTTGCAGTTAATATAGTAGTCAATTACATTTATTCATTTACATTACCTATTACGGTGATACATGGACCGAACCAAAATGTCGTCAAATACTCTCCAAAGTTTTGCGACTTTTGGCGATTTTCGCCAAATTTGGCGAAAAAACAAGTTGCTTTCAAGCATAGCTTCTCTCTCTCTATTTTTCATGTTACATTACACAAAAAAATTCTACGATTTCACACATAACTGAACTAAAATTACCTATCTGTGTAACAATATTCCTAATAATATTTATTTTTTACCTAAAATCTAAAGTTTGGTACCTCCAAGATATTTTTGTGAATTACATTTTGTTAGTCAAACATACTGACAGTTAAACATTAAATTTCCAGAATAACATTTATTTCAAATAATTCTAATATATTTAATTAATTATCAAGTAGCTTACTTTAATTTCAGTTAAAAATAAACAAATTATGGGAACTTTCCAGTGTGGACAAAACTTGAGAATGAGTAATAAGCAACCAAGTCTCTTTATTTTATTTATTAAATTTTTCTTTGACCCATAAATAAAAGTAAATACATATCTGTACGTCAATAATTACAAAATTCTTTATTTATTACCATAGCTTGAAACTTGACAGCTTTTCGATTTTGATAAAGTTTGTAGCCTTGGAGAAAAATTAGGGAGAATTATTTTCATCGCGAACTGTAGAGTTCATCGGTAACCGGGTTCATTTCTTATTACTTTTCAAGTGTGGAAAAAAGCTGTTTTCATATAAATGTATACCTAAACGAAGGAATTATTCTTAGTGCAAAAATGCGTAACTGAGCTTGTTGATTTTTTGACAAGCACACTGCGAAAAAAAAAAAGGAAGGAACAGTTCTACATCTCCCATTCTACTGGGCCGATTAACGAAATTCAACTTGCGTTTTTCATGTCTCGAAAGCGCGACTTACGATAGGTATTAGATTTATATATAGCATTGTTCTAATATAGGTGTTTTGACATAAAATTGGACTTTTCTTAAATGACATGCTTTATTTTTTTCCCCATATTTTGATTTTACGACTCAAATTATGCTAAACTGCCAAATTTTGTAAAAATCGCGCGAGTAGTTTTTAAAAAATTACCTCTCAAAATTTTAGCTCATCAATACTAATTGAATTTGATATACATTTATTTATCTCTTTTTTTTATTAAACTAGAATTCGAAATTTAGGCTTAATCTAAATATAATTCGCACATTTTTTTCTGATTTATTTTTAAATATTATTTTATAAACTTTTCGAAAACATTTTTGTATTGTAACCTATAAAGTCTTTAACATCATCTTAAAGTAGATGTATTTCTAGGCACATCTGGAAAAAATTAGAGTTTTTTTGTTCAAAATTTTCTTAGATATACATGAATTTACATGTTGGCGCGTTTCGAAATTTAGTGTACATATTACAAACGATAACAACGAAAATGTGGTTTATGCACTTTGCTAAAATTACTTGAAAGAATGAGCGATGGAGCTTTTTTTCGCTCGTGCATCAATGAAAAAAAGGAAAGTAAGTACATTACCATAAATTAAGAATTTCGCCGAGTGAATTATTCTTGGCGGGGAACTGAAAAAATATTCGCCAAGATAAATTTTTAAATTTCTCCCTAAATTTCTCATCAAATTTTACAAAAAATAATATTTAGGCATAATTTGAGTCGTAGAACTGAAATATGGAAAACAATTGGCCTGTTATTTCAGAAAAAGTTCGATTTTGTGTCAAAATACCTATATTAGAACAATGCTAGATATTAATCTAATATACATCCTAAGTCGCGCTTTCGAGACACGAAAAAAACAATTTGAATTTTGTCAGTCGGCTCAGTAGAATAGGAGATAATAGAACTGCCCCTCCCCCTTTTTTTCCCTTAGTGCAGTGTACGAATAAAAGTTAATCAAAACTGTATTTTCAAATCTTTGACTAACACTTATATCACATTTTAAATTAATTAGTTTCCATATATAGACCTTTTAGGTGAGTCATTCACATACATTTTTAATGGAAGCGAAAACAATATATGATCAGACTTCAAATAAGTAAAATATTCAAATCTTGTAACAGCGCATTTGCAACAAATACATAGCTCACATGCAATCGAGAGCTGTATAAAATTGCTTCTGTGGCCGCTAGTTTGAGGCTACTGATTTAAAACACGCTGCTATCGCACACTCTAATCTCTAACTTTATCAAAAAAAGAAGGATTTAAAGCACCGTAACTGTGGTGCTTCATACCAGCGTACTTCTAAACAGAGAACAACTATGCAAGAATTGGCAGAGTCATCAAGCTCATTAACACGAGTACCAACATTAATTTGATTTTCTGTTAATACAATGTCTTGTAACCTTTAATTAACAAAAGCGAATATAATTTTTTCCAAAAATTTTATTATTTAATACCAATAAAATTAAATGAATTTTAAGTAAATGTGTTTTTAAAAACAAAAAGGATGCTGGCAGCAATATATGCTGAAAATAATTGCTTTCGAAGACGACAAGGGCAAGGTGGTTCTCAGAACATTCTAATTTATTAAATGATAAATATTACATTCTAATTTATAATATGATTTTTCAAGTGCACCTCACTTGAAAAACGTTTTAGAAAGACTGCAACAAAATAAATAAGACATTAAATTTAGGAGCTATGAAATAAAAATAGTTTGAAAGAACACACACACACACACGCACGCACACGCACGCACGCACGCGCACGCACACACACGCACACGCACACACATAAACGAAAAAAAAAATAATCTGAAAGCTTTCAGATTTTACATTAGGCCCAAAGGGGCGTTTTTTTAACGCTTTGTGGGTTACCTTTATTTATTAGATATCACCGTTTTCGCACTTAAACCATAAAATTCTCAATATCGCAAAATAATTTTAAAATGAGCCTATCTTTACAATTTTCGATACACAGTCTAGCGCGCTGGAGATAAAAAAATGTTTTTTTTTTGGCACAGTGTTGCCATTGCTCGCTTTGAAATCGTTGAGTTTGTTAATTAAAAATTCGTTAAAGTTTTACAAAATATGAATTAGATAATAAAACAAATTCCAAATTCGGGCTTCCAGATGCTCATATTCGGGTGGAAACGTACGTTATTCAAAATTGGATGGCTCTTGGTACCGTTGTTTTATCACAACGAGAGAAACATATATGCATTTATGCAGATTCTTCATTATTTAATTTCTTTAAATATAATACAAGGCGATAATATTTGGTGGCGACAATTTGAAAAGTGAATCGACGCTTTTAGTGAATCGACGCAAAATGCCAAAATGAAATGAATAGTCCCTCTGGAGAAATTGCCCCTTTGGACTAATAAAAAAATCCGAAAGTTTTCAGAGTTTAAATTATGTCAAAGGGCGCATTTTTTTAATGTTTTGTATGTTACCTTTATTTATTAAATATAATGTTCTTCGCAATTAAACCGTAATATTCAGTTCAAGAGCAATATAGCAAAATAATTTTAAAATGAGCAAATCTTTAGAATTTCCGGTACACAGTCTCGCGCGCTGGAGATAAAAGTGTTTTTTTCTGTATAACTTTTTTCCCGTTCCTTGCTTTGAAATCCTTGAGTTTGTTGATCCAAAATTCAAATTCTTTAATGCCTGACAAAATATGAACTTGATAATATAACAACATCCAAATTCCAAGTTAGGGCTTTCAGTTGCCTATATTCGGTGAAGGATTACGTTATTCAAAATTTGATGGCTCTAGGTACCGCTGTTTTACTATAATGCCGGAAACATACATGCATTTATGCAGATTTTTCCTTATTTAATTTCTTTAAATATAGTACAGGGCTGTAATATTTGGTCGCAACAGTTTTAAAAGTGAATCAACGCAAAATGCCAAACCGAAATAAATAGCTTTCCTCGGCTAACGACCTTTTGGCTAAAAACTCATAATAAGAAGCTTCGGTTGCCTTTGATAAATTAAAAAATAGTATGTTTTATACACTTGACATTGCAACTAAATTAATAGATTTCGTTATTTAGGTGCCTCACGCTTTTGTTATTCGTGATATAAAATTGTAGATGGATTTGTAAGTAGAATTATTTAATCTATTATTCTTGTTAAGCGAGATAATAAATTATTTTCCCCATTTTAGTGCATTAATTATCATATCCGTTTTAAATAGAAGCTTATAGCATAAAAATCGTTTTGCAATTGTATTTTATTCCCACCTCCTCCTTCTTAAGTCTCAATTGCACGTTAACAATGATGGAATTTGTAATCATTATTAAAACACAAACTACAAATTATAACAAAATTACGAAATAAAGAAAAATAACTGAGTATGAGAAGGAAGAAACCGCTTTGAATAATCAGTTTCGAACTTAGATGCTCTAACAGAGTCACAACGAGCATTTTACTTAAAGCTCGAGTAAAAAAAAAAAAAAAAAAAAA
>KK118871.1:26637-77538 GCA_000611955.2 Stegodyphus mimosarum
AAAAAAAAAAAAAAACTGCGATATTTTTTGTTGTCTTACACTTCTTGTACAAATTTGCAAGATTTGCAATTTTCGATGCCATTTTCAACCTGCCTTGAGGAATCGGTCAATTAAATTAGAATAATTCGAGGAAATTAAGTGCAGCAAAAAATGTGCATTATTTAAATAGGCCATACAAGAAAGTCATGTGGTGTCCACATCAGATTTTTCTTCTGTTCTGTCAATGGCTAATAACAGAATGGTTGCCTTAAAATTAATACGAATTCTTCGGACCAAATAAACTCAAATCTTTAGAGACCAAAATCTAATTCGCTATAATCGGTGATTCGCTATATCCCATTCAGTAACAGAAATGAATTATCTCACAGAAACATTACAGCATCAGCCTTGGACGGAGCTCTGCCTGACAGTTCAGCCAAAGAATTTGAATGAACTTAGAGAAACCATACATATTCTTAGGTTAAATGGATACTAAAACCACGAGGTACCTTAAGATATGCTTATTGCATTCTCGTTTTCCTAGAAATTGGTTCACTGTCTTTAGAACATATAGAAAAGTGGGGGAGGGGGTGAAGATAAACGAAAAGCAATCTAAAGATGTTTATCTTTACGGATGGCATGTGGATCCTAACATCCTAAACGTGGATGATTTTAAGATTTAGTTAGTGTTTCGCTGAAACTTGAAGAAATTTTGGAAACAATTTAAAAAATACATAAAAAAGTTTCAATGGAAGATATCCGTGCAGGTCGTTATATCCGATTTTCATACCTCTAGAGTTCGCTATAGCAGTATATAAAAACATTAAATGTGTTGGAAACTGGACGGGACAAAAAGGCTCGTTTGTTATACTCGGATGATTTATAAGCCAGGTTCATTATAGCAGAGTTCAACTGTGTTTGACTATTGAGATAAATATTAAGATTTTTCTTTAATTTACTCTTGCCATTTCTGGAGAACTTCTGTCAAAAATTAAATAGAATTCAGAAGCAGAGCTGAAAGAAGTAAAGCTGAAATCGCAAAAGAGAGCAACAGTTTTTCCGGCATCAAATTCCATGGTTGCTCAAACATGCCTAAGACTTCAAAACCAAATTTTTCGATGGTTGCCAACACAGCGTGGGAAATGTCAAATGTTCTTGGGCATTATAGGATAATTCATCTGAACCAATTTTCTGGAAAGCAATCCTGTTTCTGTTTTTTGAAATCTTATTTAGATATTTTTAGCTTCAAAGAATGATGAAAGAGATATCCTTTAAAACTCTTCTTCCTTTTTTTTTCCCCTCTTTGTCGGGTTTCGATTTCATTTTATTCCTTTTTTGTCTTCAGGAAAGCAAATCTACTGCACAAAAAAAGTTCTCTCTCTCTCTTTTTTTTTAAAGTTCCTTTATTCTTGTAGTGAACATTGTCCAATTACATTTCTGTGCTGAGAAATTCGCCTGGTTGCTCAGCTAATGAGTTCTTCCCTTTTGTAGAAATTTCAAATTAAATTAGCTCTATTTAGCTCATCAAGCGACTACATTCTTCTCATTTAGGAAACTGCTCGTCTTTCAATACTAAAAAAGCACTTATTGACATTTAATTTTTTTTTCTCATTCGTTGCCCCAAATTCATTTATTTCTCCATGTCCAAAATAACACCAATTTACGAATTTTAGTATCAATATGCGCATATTTTAAAAGGCAAAGCCTACTATTTCGCGAGTGTGCCTATCATAGATAAAATTTCAGACAGACAACGAACAAATAATTCACGTGCATGCAAGGAAGGAAGGCTTCCTCTAAAATCGAGTTTGCTCAATCGTCTCCGTCACGAAATAGAATTGACTAACACGATACGTATAGCAAAGGTAGGCAAATTTACATCCCGATATTTGTGCGTGCAGGCTTGCACGCTTGTAAATACCTGTATGCGTGTGTTTAAAGACAGATAGAGAATGAATAATGATGGCTTTGGAGAAATTAAAGCAGGAGCTTTTAAGATTTTTGACAGAATACTTTTACTTTAAGCTTCAAAGATTTTAAACAAGAAGTTCGAAAGTTTACGTAATAAATAATACGAGTACAGATACGTATTGATTTATGTTTATATTAAATTTATGCCATTTTAAGACTAAAAGCGAGCATATAAATTTAAACCGATGCTGTAACATCAAACGTCAACGGTATTATGGTATTTTAAAAGAAAATACTCCATTGTCAAGGCAATTTAGGGAAATTTTTGGGTTTTGTAGAAAAACCCTTGGTTAGTTGCAGGTTTTTATGATTAATTTATAAGGTACTTCTCCCGCCTTCTTCGCAAGCCTTCGTGGTGTAGTGGTCAGCACGCTCGACGCATAACCGAGAGGTCCGTGGTTCGATTCCCGGCGAATACGTTGCTCATTTTTCATGTCTATTGCATCGAAATAACCTAATGTCTCTAGAAATTGAAGGTGTAGAGATTTTAATGATTGAAGTACGAACTCGTATAACTTCTTTTTTCCCCAATGGAAAGGATTCAGTACCCTTTCAAAAGGTAAATAGCCACTCCCTTCGTGCTTGCTTTAATAGTAGGCCTTCGATTCTCAAAAAAATCGAATAGGGTTTTAAATTAAAATGAAAAACCAACAAACCTGTACCCTAAGTTTAACCCTTGTTTTAATCCCCAAAGATTTTTTCGAATGACATTTCTAGTCCAAAGGGGATTTGTCCCTGAAGGACTATTGTTTTCGTTTTGCGATTTTGCGTTGATTCACTATAAACGGCTGTATCACTTTTCAGATTGTTGACACCAAATGTTACCACCCTGTATTATATTTAAACAAACTAAATAATGAAAAATCTGCATAAATGGATAAATATTTCTCCGAATGTAATAAAACAACGGTATCCAGGGTCACTCAATTTTGAATAACGTACGTTTTCACCCGAATATGAGCATCTGGAAGCCCGAATTTGGAATTTGTTTTATTATCTATTTCATATTTTGTAAAACTTTAACGAATTTTTGATGAACAAACTCAAACGATTTAAAAGCGAGCAATGACAACATTCAACGGGGGGAGGGAACCCTTTTCCTCTACCACGCGGAACTGTGTTATCGGAAATTCTAAAGATATGTTCATTATAAATTATTTTGCGATATTGCTGTTGAACTGAATTTTAAGTGAGAAGAACATGATATTTAATAATAAAAGGTAACACACATAACGTTAAAAAAACGCCCCTTTGGACGTAATTTAAAATCTGAAAGGCTTCAGATTTTTAAAATTTTTGATGTGTTAATATTGCTGTTAACTCTCGTCAAGCGCACGGAGAGAACTAAACTTCTTACTCCTCAATGATCTCTCTCAGGTTCTTTTCTATTACTGTATAAAACACTCGTCAGCTGAGTGCAGTTAACAAAGTTAAGAGAAATTTTTGAAACTTTTTTTATAATCTCCTGAAACACAAAATTTTTTCTTAATCTCCCTTTTTTTAATTCTCATTTTTTTTCTCTTCGTCTTTCTGAATCATATCAACCAAAATGCTGATGTCGCTGCTAACGCAGGAAATAATAACTAAAGTAACAATAAATGACTGTTAAAGTAGACAACTCGTGTCTTAAAGCTCATTAATCTCATAATATCTTAGAACTAACATCAAATGTGTTCGCAGAAAGCAAATTATAAATTTAACTCATAATAATAAGGCTTACAACATCCTGTTGATTGTATTTGAAAAACAGGTAAGATGTTATTTTATATGTTTACAATTCACAATTTTAAATATATAAAAAAAATCTTACTTTTTTTCGAAAATAAAAGGTTTAAAACACAGGATTCCATTAGATACTGCTTTACAAATCGTTGCCCTCCCCAGCTTCAAAACAAAGAATAATTACATTAAACATTTTGATATTTTGCAGTCTTTTTAAATGCCGAGATAGCCGTTCTGTGTGTTGACAGTTCGAATTAACTTTGTGAATAAAGGTCAAATTGTCAATAAAGGTCATCTTCAAGGTCAAAATTGCCGGATCGAAATTTTGCAAAACAGTTTTGGCTTTCTGTCAATACATGTGCTCTATTATACATCTGCTAATTTTTTTCTTGCCTGAATAGCATTTTTACCCTTTCGATTAGTAAAGACGTAAAATGTGTCGAAAATGCTGGTTCCACTTTCCATATTTGAAAGGGCACCAACCAAAAATTACTGCGTAGAATCGATCGGACGTTTTCACAAACAAGCTTTGCTATATCTGATGTCAAAATATATAATCATTATACGGCTTCAGTGTAAAGTTGGTTGTGAAAAATACTGTTACGTTTTTTTGGTCAAGGTTCGGGGATTTGGAGTGAATAACGAGGGCGACACTTGATGAAGTATCAAAACACACTTTATTGGCCAGTATTTTACAAGACAGCTCTAAAATCACGCTTACAGTCGTCGAAGAACTACTAGAAACACGCTGAGACAATCAGCGACACAGCCTTCAGACTATCAGGCTGTAACGGTGCAGACAGCTTCAAGGCAAAGCACAGAGTACTGCTCCCGACTCTGCTCAGTCGTTCTCAGAACTCCACGTACTCTCGAGACTGACTCTCTACGCTAGAACTCGCGATGCACTCGACGATACGCTAGAGTACAGCTCCCGACTGGGTTCAGTCGTTCCCCAAGCTCAACACACTCTAAGATAAAACTCGACGATGCACTAAGAAACGCTCTCGATGTAGTCGAGGACCTACTAGACACTCGCTTACTGACTGACTATCAGCTCGCTAGACGAAACGCCAACTCACTCTCCGCATACCAGCAGGGTTTATATAGCTTTTGGCTTGTATTCGAGAACGTTCTGGGCTAAACCAGGAAGATTTCGAACCGATTTCTCGCCAAATGTGGCAACCCTGCCTTTTCTGACCATTTTATGGCAACCCTAAACCTGCTTTGCGGGGAAGTTATCTTACCGCGCCTGGACATTTCGTAACAATACAATTAAACCTTCTAGGAAAAAGCGAAATTACTTTCCGAACAACCCTATATATGTGCCCAGCTTCTTACACGGCTTGGTGAACTTTGTTCTTTTATTCTTATATGTTGGCAAATAGTGCTTTTTTTGCTTTAAAACTAATTGAATTATGTGGTTCTTATGTTCCACTTAACGTTTTTATGCCTTTAGTTAATCTGCATGCAACCAGCTGTAGAATTATCAACAACTTAAAATTTTAAGTTACGTTAGGTCTAACGCTGGGATTATTTCTTTGCATTTGAAACTCTTAGTAGAATAGTGAATCAAGTCAGTTGGTGCACCATATTAAGTGTGCTTTTGCCGAGTGGGACCAAAAATAAACTTCCAGTATCGAAAAATCTGTCTTCTTGCCCGCTGGTCGCATTGCTTATTGTTGTGTAGAAACTCTAATTTTGATTATAAAAATCGTTTTTTAACTGTTTTTAACTGTAGTTGTTTTATGTTTTTCTGTATTTTACAATTTTTAATGAAGATGTTTCGAATTTTCATATATGCTTGCTTCGCCGCGAAGTGAGAATTGAATTGATTGAATGAGAAATATATCCCTAATGAAATTCGAAGAAGTAAGTTTAAATGAAATGCAACAAAAAGTGTGCGTAATTTAATAGGCTGTACAAAGAATCATGTATTGTCCACATCAGATTTTTTTTCATAGCAGTTAATAACAACTTTGAGTGTTTTCCATTTTTTCAACCAAATGCCTCAATGATGTTATGAATTTTCTTATCCTTTTTAACTAAAGGAATTTGCTTTAACTCTGTTTTTAAAGAAAAATCACGTTTGCCAATTCCGGCAGATATATGACAAATCAATAATCCCACAAAGAGTAGTTAATAAATAACTAATGATTTTATGTCAAATGCCAGCGCAGTGCTTAACCATGTAAAGAAATCAGCAGGTACGCTATTAAGATAAGAATTACCCCACCATGAAACGCAAAATCAAAATACAAGATAAATTTCCGAACAGCCACCCATGTAGAACATTAGAAATGAAGAAACAGCCCCGGCAACTTCGGCAATAAATAACAAATGAAATCTTTAAATAAAGAAGGGTGGGTAGAAGATAAAAAGGAACATTTAGAATGGCTTCTCATAATACAGAAGAGAGGTCTCGACTCGCAATGGATCCGAATTAGAGTAGGAGGAGTTGAGAGGGATGGATCTAAATTGGAAGGGGGGGAAGGAGTGGGAGAAATGGTATTCATTAATCTAATGGTGTCTCAATGTGTACGTGTATCTCTAAGAGCCACCACACAGTACCTTCACCCCCCTCGTGCTTTTGATTCGTAGCATCGATGCTTGTAAAAGTGCTCTCCCCCTTTATGTTTGCGGCTCGGGAAGTGTTTTGAAAAGATTGATCTTCCAGGGCAGAGTCGGGTTTGAGAGTTTTCGACAAATGGATTCGTCGAAAAGTAGAATCGCATAAAAGTGAATGTGTTTGCGATATAGTTCTAAGCGAGAGAGAGAAAGGGTATTTTCTATGGAGGTAATGACTAGAAATGGATGATATTTTTTGGCTTGGAAATAGCACATGTTATGGAGAATATATTCACAATTCAAATTGTTTACGAAATAGGATTGAGTTTAAATATTTCGTCAGACCTTTCGTCTATTAGTCCATGTGCTAATAAAGGAGGCTATTTAAAATACAATCTTGAATCCTTTTTTTTTTTTTTAATTTCCCTTCCAGACGTCATGTAGGTATGATATTCATCGCAATGACGGAATATTTAGCCCAAAGGAGCGTTAACCCAGAGGGGCTATTAATCTCAAAACGGGATTTTGCGTTGAATATAAAAGTCTGAACCATGTTGCCACCAGATATTATCGTCCTGTATTGTAGTATTTAAAGAAATTAAATAGTGAAGAATTTGCATGAATCTTTGCGTGTTTTTCGCATTGTGAAAAAACAACGGTATCTTGAGCCATCGCATTTTGAATAGCATAGTCTTTCACCCGAATATGGACATCTAGAAGACCGAATATTGAATTTCGAATTTGTTTTATTGGGTATTTCATATTTTGTAAATTTTAACGAATTTTTGATTAACAAACTCAGTGACTTCAAAGCGAGCAATGGCAACACTGTACGGGAAAAATATTTTTTATCTCCAGCGCGCGAGACTGTCTATCGGAAAATTCTAAAGATATGTTGTTTTGAAATATTTTATTGTGCATTTCAAATTTTGTAAAACTCTAACGAATTTTTGATTAACAAACCGAACGATTTCAAGCGAGCAATTGGCAACACTGTACGAAAAAAAAAACATTTTTATCTTCTGTGCGCGAGACTGTCTATCGGAAATTCTAAAGATAGGCTGTTTTTAAATATTTTTAGCCCAAAGGAACATTAGCCCAAATGCTCTCGAAGTGTGCATGTGTATGTAAACAAAAAAATGCTCCTTTGGTTGTAACATATAAAATCTGAAAGCTTTCGAAATTTATCTTTTTTCTTGTTTTTCCTTTTCTTACGCAATTTTGCTTTGAACTTGTATGGTTCTGCTGTATATAGAAGCTTATTTTAATGTCCCGCAGGCTCTACTAGATTGAAAGCAAGTTAATCTCTTAGCCTGAAACAAGTCACAGTGTCTAAGGTTAAAGTAACATCTTTTATTTCAAGTTTTAAATGAACAGAAAGGCAATTGTTTTTCGGTAGATGAACCTTTCCTACTTGGGAGCATTTAAATTCATATTAGATGACATTAAATTCAAATTTAGGTAACGTAGTCTGAGACTACAACATAAAATAACTAATTAAGCTGTCTCAACACAATTAGCTGTCCTTATTTTTAAACGTCGGCTAGCAAGATGCTGAAGCCGGAAATAAAACTAAGGCCGAGCTAGCGTTAATACGTAACAGCAAGATGACGTTGTCAAAAGCTCTGAATCTAAATATTCAAACGATCGGCTTGAATACGTATACAACTAATTTGCATACTGGTGAGGATTGCAGAAAGAACAAGTTATAGTAAAAATTCAAATCATAGTAGCTGGTTAATTAACATAAAACCTTGTAACCTTTTTGTGTGTTTGATTCAAATCTTGAAACTGATTTTTCACATCCTCTTCAACCAACTGGATTTTCTTGAAATTTTTAAACTATATCCATTTACAACGACAACAAAATATTACATAGAAATTTATTTTTAAATTCATGATAGATATTTTGGGTACTTGTGTATTACCCGTCGACCATGAAAGTTGTGTACAATCGAATGTTGGAGCATTCATACAGCCAAGTTTGTTAATTAAAATTGAAAGATCTTACTTTTTTTATTTTTCCAAATGGCAACAGTCTCGCGAGCTGGAGATAAAAATGTTTTATTTCGAACAATGTAGCCACGGCTCGCTGTCAGATCCTCGAGTCTGTTCATCCAAAATTCATTAAAATTTTACAAAATATGAAATATATAATAAAACAAATTAAAAATTCGAAATTTGGGCGTCCAGGTGCCAATGTTTGGGTGGAGGATTACGTTATTCAAAATCTGATGGCTCTAGGTACCGTAGTGTTTTCGCTTCGCGAGGAACATACATGCAAATTCTTCATTATTTAATTTTTTTAAAAATAATACAGGGCGAAAATCTTTAGTGGCAACAATTTGAAAAATGATGCTCCGTTTATGGGGAATCGATGCAAAATCCCATTTCGGAACTAATTGCCACTTTTGGACTAAAAATATATCTCGATTTGTCTGTAAGGACCGTTGGTCTTGGATTATAACAAACAAACAAACAAAAATAAAAATGGCAAAATTAAAATCTGAAAGGTTTCAGATTTTAAATTACGTCCAAAGGAGCGTTTTTAAAACATTTCGTATGTTACTTTTATTTATTGAATATCATGTTCTTCGCATTTTAACCATAAAATTCAGTTAAAGAAAAATAATCGCAAAATAATTTTAAACTGAGCATCTCTTTAGAATTTCCTACACACAGTCTCACGTGCTGGAGATAAAAATGTTTTTCCTATCGTTGCCATTGCTTGCTTTCAAATCCTTGACTTTGTTAATGAAAAATTCGTTAAAATTTTACAAAATATGAAATCGATAATAAAATAAATTCCAGATTTCAAATTTGGGCTTCCAGATGCCCGTATTCGCAGCAGGATTACGTCATTCAAAATTCGATGGCTCTAGGTACCGTCGATTTATGACAGTGCGAGAAACATACATACATTTACGCAGATTCTTCATTATTTAATTTCTTTAAATATAATACAGGGCTGCAATATTTGGTGGCAACAGTGTGAAAAGCGAATCAACGCAGAAAGTGAATCGATGCAGAATGCCGAAACGAAATTAATAGCCTTTCTGGGCAAACGCCCTTTGATCTAAAAAAACTGGAGAAATTTCTTTCGCATTTTATTGCTTCTGAAAAAAAAAATAATAATCCATAAAAATATCTACTAAAATTGCTTTATTTGCCTAATTTTAAATTTTACATTGCCGTTTGGGCTAAAAACTCGTATGAAATGGCGGCATTGCTAGTTTAAGACTGAAGAAATGCTATTTGCATGGTTGCCAAAGTTTTGTGCGAAGTCCAAAATCTTGGCGAATTTTACTAAGGTGATTGTGTTAATACGAAAATGCGGTTTTTTTTCTTCATAAAAGTGCTTTCGTCGATTCATCATTTTGTGAGGATCTCAGATTTTACCAGAAGCTCTGTTCAAAACGCTACGATTAGAAATTTTCCTCAGGTCTATTACGCTTTGTCAGATATCATATCGTACCCTTTATTACACGTTTTTGATGGCAGGTTCCCTAATTTTAAAAACAGTCCATTGCTTGCTGTTCTGTAGAAAGAAAGGTCCAAATTTTAATCATTACTTCCAAATGGAAGGGGGGAAAGGCTGCAATAACAATTAATTTATATCTTTGTTCATAAAAACAAAATGCGGTTTATCGAGAATCACTGGGAGTTATTTCAAACAAAAGAGCGGCTGTTATGAGTGTTGTAATAGCGTAGAGTAACAGAAATCAAAAGTGCGAATTCTTTACTTCTGGACTAAAATAGAAACGAAAAACTGTTTACAATCCCCAAAGAAACGTCATTATCATATGACGCAGCTCGTCTGGATCTCGGTGCGCTCTTGCCCCTTTTATGATCGTAGCGTTATGGCAAGTGCAGAGCATGGATGTTAGGTCTGAGATTAAATGTCCATGGTAAGATTGGTGCCATTTGAAAAGTCCCTAGCCTAAATCTGCACATGCTTGTAGAATGCATTAAAATTCGCTGTCTTTTACAATATGTTATTACTTACCGCTTGTCCATATCTAGAGTTAACTTGCGCTGCTTGGCGAGGTTTTCGTAGTCGATGGGATAATATGTAAGTACCATATATATATATATATTTAACTAAGTGATGAATTTTTCTTACAAATTCTCATTTGAACGCTAAGCTTCTCATCACAAAACTTTTATTTTTGCATCGTCGAAGAAGAAGATATTCCAAGTTAAAGCTCATCAGTGTTTAACATAATTTGCCGATTTATTGAGGTTTTACAAGAATTATTCAGAACTTTTACTGTAGTACATTTGCTACAATGATGTATCCTTTAGTCAAATGATTTAATCCTTCGTTGTTACTAGATACATAAGTTTATGTGAAGATAACGTCAGATTTCAAAATCAAGAAAAAATTTTTATTAATGTAATCTTACTTGATACTGGAAAGAACAATTTTCGTAAGAGTAGAAGCAAAGATTTTTTATTCCGAAAAGGGGTATTAGTATCCAGCCTGCCTTTTTCGTCGAATCATTTTAGATGTCCGCATCACTTTTCAAATAAGCAGATGCCACGATGTTTGTTAATCCTAGAGGAAAACGATGCTTCGAATCTATCGTATTGGCCAGAGTTGTCAGAATTTACTTAAAGTGCTTTTCAGAACACCAGGTGATCAGAAGTTTTGGAGCTCTCGAAATAAAGAATGAAATATTTTCTTGCCCCTATATGGGAGAATAAAAGGAAGGTTCCTGGATTCTCCCACTTTCGGAAGTTGTTAATCTTCTCTTTCTGCTTGTATTTCTCTTTGGTCATTTTGTCAAATTTCCTTGTGCAAATTTCTTAATTTATTTTGTTGCATAAGTAGTATTGTTTCTTTTTGCATTCTATTGCTTTCTTTAGTTTTCCTGTTTTAATGCTTTTCTTTATATTATTTTAACCGTTTTGCTCTTACCCTATATTATATTTTTGTGTTCACCACTTTTTCTAAATTCCAAAAGCTCACACTAGTTCGACTCATCTTGTTAATCTTCCCACTAAATACTAATCCCATCGTTGACATCTCTAATATTAACCTTTCGGAGATCACATGAAAGTATTAAAATATAACTTGAACTTTTCAAAGGCATCCAAACATTCAGTTCCTCACATCATCACCACTATTGAGAAAATCTGATATACAGGGTGTCCCAAAACGACCGCATAAACTCTGCACAGCTAGATTCCTCGTTCGGAGTACATAAAAATTTTCCAAAGAAGCGTTCCTATACGATCCATAGTTTACGAGAAAAATACGAAAAATAAAGTATGACGTCACTGCCGGTGAAAGAAAAAACACTTTATTGAACATATCAACAGCAGTATATGCGCAATTTAAAGCAGATGTTCTAAGTGTCAGCCGTGCATGTCGAGGCAGGCTTGAGCACGCCGTGGAATGGCTGTCATCACACGTTGCAGCATCGCGGGGTCCACCGAAGTACAAGCAGCATGCAGACGAGCAATTAAGTCCATTGGTGTTGTCACTACGTCTCGATACACCAGTTCCTTGAGATGGCCCCATAGGAAAAAAATCCAAGATCTGGCGAACGTGGCGGCCATAGAACCGGACCCCCACGTCCGATCCAGCGGCTGGAGTATTCTATATCCAGCTAACCACGTATAGGAGCACAGAAATGCGCCGGAGCCCCATTATGCTGGAACCAAAGTCCCTGTATTGCCGTTAATGGGATGTCATCAAGGAACTCCGTTAAGACCTTATTGAGAAACATTAAGTACGACTGTCTGGAGAGCCGTTCAGGCCACAGATATGGTCCAAACAAGCGATCCCCGAGTATGCCGGCCCACACGTTAAGAGACCAACGTTCCTGTTGTTTTTGCGGCCGGATTGCATGCGAATTGACCTGGGACCACACAAACAGAATACATGGCCACCATACGAAGACTACCGGTAGCTGCAAGATGCAGCTTTTTAAATATACCAGTTCAACGGCGGCTTAACGTCATTCCACGGCGCGCGCGCATGCATGACGCGATATGCGCGGCGAACGTTTTAAACATTATCATCTGGAAAGATATGCCAATACTGTTGTTGATATGTCCAATAAAGTGCTTTTTTCTTGCACCGGCAGTGACGTCATACTTTGTTTTTCGTATTTTTCTCGTAAACTATGGATTGTACAGGAACGCTTCTTTGGGCAGTTTTTATGTACTCCTAACGAGGAATCTAGCTGTACAGAGTTTATGCGGTCGTTTTGAGACACCCTGTATACACCACATCACTTTCTTATACGGGGTATTAAATTACATGCATTTTTCTTGCATTTCATTTAAACTTATTGAATTGAATTAAATCTACTTCGTCGATAGCGTATAAACCACAATAGAATAAATGCACTCTTTAAAACTGAAGTATCACCATAGCGACACTCTGGCGCTAGGTTCACTTACAATGGTTATTTAACAGCCTTACATTTCATTCATTTTATAATTCAGAATGCACAGAAATTATGTATATCATCTGAAGAATTATCTAATCGTTGTCACATGCTCTATTCAAATACTATAATAAATCTAAAGCGATGTATAAAAAAAATTAAACAAAAAAAAATTTTTTTTTCACAGACGATTTAGTATTTCTCATTCAATTAATTCAGTTCTCACTTCGTGACAAAGCAAAAATACATAAAACTCAAAAAATCTATATTAAAAATTACGCAGTAAATCTTAAACACTTATTTCCTCGAATAAATTCCAGAATGGATTAAGCATGGTTTAATTCGCAATAATAAAAGAAGGCGTTATGCTCGTTGTTGCGAAGCTTAGTTTCTCTAGATTGGCAACAAATCCACTATTCTGTTAAGTTTCAAATGTAAACAAATATGGCTGCTACGCCCAAGAAAATTAGGCTTAGGCGTATTTAAAAAACTCTTAAATTGTCGATAATTCTACGACTATAACATTCAGGTTAACTAAAGGCATAAAAACCTTAACCGGAAGATAAGAACAACATAATTCAATTATTTTTAAAGCAAAAACATGCTTAATTTCCCAACGTATAAGAATAAAAAAACCGAGCTCATGGAACCGAGTAAAAGAGTGGGTATATATATATATATATACATATATTTATATACTTTTGGTCCTGTCGATTGCAACCAAAAAGGGAGGTGCACAACTACATATTATAGCAGTCCTATATACAAAATTTCAACGTGCTGAGGCTACTCGTTTTTGATTTAGACGAGATACATACATAGATACGTACGTACGTACAAACACCATGAAAAAGTCTCTTCTGAATCCATTTTAAATCAGTTTTATAATTCGTTTGGGAAAAAAGAGTCCTTTTCTCGGTGCTTACATACAAATGTCACTCAAAAACATCGTTCAATTGCATTTAATAGAGGTCAAAATGGATATTTTCGTTGAAATATGGTACCCGAAATTTTTCGTGATTACAATACTTCCTTTACTTCGTACAAGGAAGTAAAACGCTTTCAAATTCTCTAAGATTTCAGAAACACAGAAAGACACAATCTGCCATTAATTACTCAGACCGTGAATTTTAACAAGAAATTCTTTTCCCCCCTATCTTAATTAAATGGAAAGGAAGGCCTTACATAAAATTCCTTTGAATCCTAACATTATAATTTCCAAAGCTGATAGAGGTGAACATATCGTTGTTATCGACAAACACACATACATTCATAAAGTCCCAAAACTGATAAATGAAGGCCCATACATCGGGATCCCAGGAACTGTATCATATCCTTTGGCCTATATTTTTTCCTTTTCTTTCTTAGAATATTCAGAGTGGAAAAAATTCTTTAGCAGATTTCTTTGCTCCTGATAAAGAGGGACCTCTACCCTCGAAATCGATAGAGTCTTGACTACAATCTACGCCAAACATAAGGTTGTTGCTTTGCCTAATTTTACTATGCTTTAATTTGGAGTGTTTCTCTTTTGTCTTGATGTTTTTACTACTTTTAGCCCAAAAGGGGGTTAGCCAAGAAAGCTATTTGTCTTAAAACGATATTTTGCATAGAATCACTAAAAACGTTGAATCACTTTTCAAACTGTTGCCACCAAATAGCATCGAACTATATTACATTTAAAGAAATTAAATAACGAAGAATATGCATGAATGCATGTATGTTTCTCGCATTGTGAAAAAACAATGGCACTAGAGCTACCAAATTTTGAATAACGTAGTCCTCCACCCGAATATGGACGACTAGAAGCCCAAATTTGTAATTTATTTTATTGTCTGTTTCATATTTTGTAAAAGTTTAACGAATTTTTGATTTGCAAACTCTATGATTTCATGGTAACACTGTGCGGAATAAAATATTTTTATCTCCAGCGCGCGAGAGTGTCAGTCGGAAATTCTAAAGATATGCTGTCTTTAAATATTATTAGCCCAAAAGAGTTTTAGCACAAAAGCTCTTGGAACATGTATGCGTGTGTAAATGAGGAAAAAAAACCCTTCGGGTGTAATATAAAATCTGAAAGTTTTCCGAATTTTTTTATATTGATGCTATCATTGTATGGGCTACGTGAATAATAAAAGATAAGAGTGCCTTTTTTGACTTCGAAAAGATGTTGCAAGATAATTACCATTATGTTAAAGAATAAATGCGTGCATACACAATAATGTCTAGAATAATATGTTTACTTTGTAGAATCACCAGCTTTTTCGAAGCAGGTTTGTGAAAAATGCCCAGTGCCCTCGTTGGGATTCGAACGTTGGACTTTTCGAATACGCGTCGAACATGCTTCCGATTACACCACGAAGGCACGCGGAAAGGAGAGAGAAAATACCTTATATAAAAACCTCGATTTTATTTAACAGAATGAGAAAATTGTCAGAAATTTTATTAGATACGTGGTTGTTTGTTTTACGACAAATCACATTAAAGCCTCTGCCAATAGGAAGAGTGTCTCGTGGAGAACTTTCTAAGGGAAATTAACTGGTAAGAAAGTAAGGGAAGCTTTCTTTTTTACATCTGGAATATGTAATATGTGAATTAATTTACTCTACATAATCTTTAAATTTAAACATTAAAATGGAAATCATTAATGAATATGAATCATTAATGAAGAAAAGACAATCAGTGCAACTCTACGAGACGAAAAACGATCGGCTTCAATTTTCTATACGATTAATGGAAACCATTAATATGAAATCTGAAATTTTAATGATTAAACAGAGAAAGACTAATTCATGAAAAGCAAAAATTTTATAGGTTTCGATGATTATAAAATCAACAAAACATTCTTCTCAGTTTGTCAATGACGAAAACTAAAGCGCGCAGTATGTTTCAAATTTTTTTTTAATTCCTTGTACGAAGTAAAGGAAGTATTGTCATCACGAAAAATTCCGGGTATAAAATTTCAACGAAAATATCCATTTTGACCGCTATCGAATGCGTTTTAACGATGTTTTGCGTAACACCTGTAAGCAAGGTCACAATAAAGGCTATTTTCCGATTTTATGTAACGAATTATAAAACTGGATTTAAAATGGATTCAGAAGAGATTTTTTTCATGGCGTCTGTACGTACGTACATATGTATGCATGTATGCATGTATGTATGTATGTATGTATCTCACATAATTGAAAAACAAGTAGCTTTAGAACGTTGTAATTTTGTATATAGGATTGCTATAGCATGTAGCACCTCTCCTTTTTCGGTGGCAATCGGCCGCACCAAAAGTATATAAAGATATATGTATACATGTATATCCACTCTGTTAGTCGGCTCCGTGAGCTCCGTTTTTTTTATTCTTATATATTGGTAAATTGGCCATTTTTTGCTTTAAAAATGATCGAATTATACTGTTCTTATGTTCCGGTTAAGGTGTTTATGCCTTTAGTTAACGTAAATGCAATAGCCTAATTGTTTTGGCCATAGCAGCCATATTTGTTTACATTTGAAACTTAGCAGAATAGTGGATTTGTTGCCAATCTAGACGTACATAATCTAGAGAAACTAAGCATACTTAATCTAGAGACAGTAAGCTTTGCAACAACAAAGATAATTCTTCTTTTATTATTGCGAATTAAATCATGCTTAATCCATATATATATATATATATATATATTGGCCAATGGCGAGCCTTCAGCCGACTTCGGCTTGGCCTCTATTAAGACCAGAAGTGGTGGCCACTTTATTATGGAGGCACCTAATAGGTGGGCCACTTTTGCCTCCTATGAAGGGACGGACAATTACAGCCATGCCTTCTACGGGATTCGAACCCAGACCCTTTGGTATCGTAGCCGGCTTCCCTAACCACTATACCTTCTATATGGCTATAGAATTATCATTTAAGTTATTACATTATCCCATATATTGATTCAGCATAACGTCCACAACAAATTTAGTCAGTTTCTACCCTTTCAGTGTCTTTTTGCCGAGTGAGACCTAAAGTAAACTTTCAGTTTTGTGCACCGAAAAAGCTGCGTTCTTGTCTGCTGGCCGAATTGTTTGTTTTTGCTTTGAAACTTGTAAAAATTGTTTTTTCAATTGTTTTAACTGCATTTGGTGTTTTATGGTTTCCTATACTTTTCAATTGTTAATAAAGATATTTTGAGGTTTTATGTATTTTTGCCTTGTCGCGAAGTGAGAACTGAATTAAATGAATGAGAAATATATCTCTAATGAAATAAGTTTAAATGAAAGGCATCAAAAAATGCGTATAATATTCTGTACAAGGAAGTCATGCGCTGTACATATCAGATTTTTTTTTTAAAAGAAGAAAGTCTGAAAGGGTTCAGATTATAACTTCGCACCAGAGAATTTGTTAAGTTTTTTAATTCTCTCGCTTAACATCAAAAGTTACCCAGTTCGCTCTTAAACTCCCTCCTGCTAACACAATAGTTCGCCTTTTTAACTTTATTACTAACCATCGCTCTCTTCAGACTTACCCCACATAACATTCAAGAGCAAAATCGTAAAGTATTAAAACAATATATCTTCAGATTTCCCGATAGAGTGATAAGAGTTGCCATACATTTTTTATATTCGCTATATTATTTCTTTGAAAACTAGCCGCTCGAGAGGCCAGAAGTCTAAAAGAATTATTATAAAAAGTATATAATAATTTTAATCAGTTAGTGTGATTTCATAAAAAATACTTAATATTTCTCGTTAGACATCTGATGATCTAAATTCATTTTTAGATTAAAAAGTAGAAAAAATATTTTTAAGAAATGCGTTTATTGCTTTCCAATCACTTGGTTTGCTACTCAGTAATAGAAAGATTACATTTGAAAGTTAAGTAGCTTACGCTTTACTGAATGGCAACACGCTGAGTGCGTGGAGATAATGAGTATTTTATTTGATGCCGCGGGAACATATTGCTTTCGAATAGCCGAATTTGTGGGTTAAAATTGAAAAATAAATATCTCTCATTTTGCGGATAGGCAACAGTCTGGAGAACTGGAGATAAAAAGTTGATGTGTGCACCACATGACACATGCACGGAATATTAAATTATGTCATTTTTCTGGCATTTCATTTAAACTTATTGGATTGAATTAAATTTACTTCGTCGATAGCGCGTAAACCACAACAGAATAAAAGCATTCATTAAGATTCATTATATTTCTTTACCATACATTCTGGCACAAGATTCACTTAACAGCGTTACATCTCATTCATTTTATAACTCAGAATGCACAAAAATTATGTATATCATCTGAAAAATTATCTAATCGTTGCCACTTGTTCTATTCAAATACTACAATAAATCTAAACTATATATAAAAGAAATTAAACAAACAAAAAAGAAATAGTTTTTCACAGACAATTTAGTATTCTTTCAATTAATTCACTTCTCGACAGGATAAAAATACATAAAATCTCAAAATATCTACACTGATTATCATAAATTAAGGAAATATCACAAAAATAGCGATAACTCCCTCAAAAACAAGCCAAACCGTGTGAAATTTGAATATGTTGCCAAGTAAGAGTAGCAGAGTAAAACTGCAATATGAAAATTAGTGGCGCTGCACTCGGAATACGTCATCTCCGAGGAGCATAAAGTCCATGTTTGAGAGCAAGCCCTCATATTTCACTGTGATAGTGACATCAGAAATCTGAGATTGCCTATTCGGAATAATGACCTCCATGCATCATTTGCCTGCAGAACTAAGATGGAGAGCCATTGGGAGACTAGAGGCAGGGCAAAGTCAAACAGAAGTGGTCAGATGACTAAATGTGAGTGCCTCTGTGGTTCATAGACTTTGGAGGCAATTTCAAACCCCAGATTCGGCATCTAGTAGGTTCAACCAAGGACGGCCAACTGCTACGACGAGCGCCGATGACCGATATTTGACATTATGTGCACGCAGGAATAGAACCGCTACTCCGACTCTTCTTAGATCTTCCCTTGCGGCAGCCACCGGAAGGTTGGTGTCAACGTCAACTGTCCGTAGAATGCTTCACAAAGGTGGTCTGTATGCGAGGCGACCAGCCATTTTCGTGCCTCTCACGTCACGCCATAGGAGGAACCGTTTGCAGTGGGCACGACAACATGTCCACTGGACGCCTGATCAATGGAGGGCTGTTCTCTTTACGGTTGAGTCCAGGTTTAGTCTAGAAAACGATAGTAGGCGTTATTTGATATGGAGAGAACATGGAACCCGTTATCATCCGTGAAACATTCTTGAAATAGACGCATACGGAAGAGGCAGTGTCTGTGTTTGGGGTGGCATCTCTTTGGGTGGACGCACAGAGCTCCATATTTTTACAAGGAGAGCCGTGAATGCTCAGGTTTATAGAGATGACATCCTTGATGCATATGTGCGCCCATATGCCGGGGCAATAGCTGATGCTTTCCTGTTACAGGACGACAACGCAAGACCACACAGGGTTCGCATCGTAGATGATTATCTTCAACAAGAAACAATTATGCGCATGGAGTGGTCAGCTCGATCCCCGGACTTGAATCCTATCGAACACGTTTGAGATGCTTTAGGGACACATCTATCTGCTCTCAATCCGCCCCTTAGACCCTTGCCGCGCTTGCAACTGCTTTACAGAAGCAATGGCTCTCGCTTCCTATGGAACTGAAAAGAGCGCATAATTGAAAGCCTCACACATCGCTGTATGTGCTGTATTGCTTCTAGAGGCGATCATATTCCATATTGAAGGTAATTTTCCTATATCAAACTGACACCTTCGATTTGTTCATTTTATACATGTGCTAATTTCTGTACTACCCTAATTGTCAGGTAATTTCTTTTCATGTTATTTGATACCTTACTATGTGTTGTATATTGTGGGTAAGTTTCATAAAATTCTACATGTAAACATTTTCAGTAATCGTGATATTTGTGATTTTTCCTTAATTTATGATAACCAGTGTATATTAAAAATTACGAAGTAAATCTTAAAGACTTATTTCCTCTAATAAATTCTAGAATGGGTTAAACATGATTTAATTTGCAATAACGAAAGAAAGCTTTGTCTTTGTTGTTGCGAAGCTTAGTTTCTCTAGATTGGCAACAAATCCCCTATTCTGCTAAGTTTCAAATGCAAACAAATATGGCTGCTTTCGTTAAAATAATTAACCTTAGCCGCACTTAAACAACTTTTAAATTGTTGATAATTCTACAAATATTGCATGCAGATTTACTAAAGGCATAAAAACCTTAACCGGAAGGTAAGTCCAACATAATTCAAACATTTTTAAAGCAAAAAATGCGCAACTTACCAACATACAAGAATAAAAAATCTGAGCTCACTCAGCCGAGAAACAGAGTGGGTATATATTATATATGCTCAGTTTGTTACTCGGTTTTCCCATATATCTATATATCTCTCTCTATATATATATTTATATACTTTTGTTGCGGCCGATTGCAAAAAAAAGGGAGGTGCACATCTATATCTTATAGCAGTCCTATATAGAAAATTTTAGCGTTCTAAGGCTACTTTTTTTTTAGTTGCGCGAGATACATATGTACGTACGTACGCACAGACGTCAGGAAAAAAAATCTCATTGGAATCCCTTTTAAATCAGTTTTATATTTCGTTTGGGGAAAAAGAGTCCTTTATTTTGTCCTTACATAGAGATGTCACGCAAAAACATCGTTAAATGGCATTCGATAGCGATCAAAATTGATACTTTCGTTGAAATATGATACCCGAAATTTTTCGTGATTAGAATACTTCCTTCGTAGAAGGAAGTAAAAATGTTTTATTTCGATCAACGTTGCCTTTTCTCGCTTTCAGATTGATGGGTATGTGAAACAAAAATTCGTTAAATTCGTACAAAATAAGAAATAAATTGAAAGCAAACACTAAATTCAAATTTCGGACTTCGAGGTACCATGTTTGGATGGAAGACTCCATATATTCGGGGATGGCTGTAGGTGCGGTCATTTATCTACTATGCGAGGGACATAACATACATACATAGAGAAGCTTAATTATTTAATTTTTTTAGATACTGTAACCCGATAACATTTGGTGGCAGCAATTTGAAAATGATTTGGACACAAAATTTACACGGACAGAAAGTGAATATCGAAACTGACAGCACCTCTAGTGCTATAAAGACGATAAAGATGGCGAACATACACTTAACACTAATAAATTTAGTTTTATTCATTCAGAATCAACGTAAATTGCATAATGTAGCATAAAGAGTGAAGCTGATAGTTCTGGTTTTGAAAACGCCGGAATTTTACGATAAATATAAAGAAAAAAAGATCATAAAAGATGAAAGATATTTGCTAAAGCCTATTTTTAACATAGGAGAAGTAGGACTGTTTTGGAAAAACACGCCAGATCGAATTTAATTCACAGGGAAGCTGCAATGTGGCTGGGATTTAAAGCTTTTAATGGTAGGGATTACACTGTTTGGAGGATATGCTGTTGGATTTAGACTGAAACCATTTCTTGTTTACCGTTCACAAAAGCCTAGGACTTTGAAAAACATTGACAAGAATAAGTAGCCGGAGTAGTCCTAAGGCTTGAAAGACAATTGTTTTATTCGTAGATTAGCTCTTAACGTATTTTGTTCGAAAGATCTTCGAATTTTTTTTATTTAATTTTATCTTGGAATAAATGTTTTAAAACAAATTCTGTTGCTGCCTGCTTCAAGATAACTTCTTTGTGTCAATGATTTGACGGAAAATATTAATAGATATTTATCTTTTGCTCAGTGCTCAATGATTTCTGTGATTCAAAGTATGGATTTAGCTTCGACTGCTACAATCGAAATATCTAAAATAATTGTCCCACCAGCGGCCAAATGCCAGCCGCTGAGCATTGATAGTTTGATTTCGTCTGGGTTTGATCCCAGGCGAACGAGCTACTTGCGTTAGCTGATATTCGTGGTTTTCCATATTTAACGAAAACGCGAGCCATTATCCCTTAGAGAGGCCTTCACAAAGGTATCCGTCCTCTTAGGCAGGTAGCCCTCGTGGCCTTGCCGTATTCCGATAACTTAATTTAATCTATCCTCGAAAAATAACAACATTGTACAGTGACAGGGACAACGATATTACGCCATTTTATAGAAAATTATGGTATTTATAAATGTATTCAGAACACCGGAAAGCAGGCGCCCAACCGGAATAATGGTGAGAGACGCTGACTGCCATACCGAAGAGCCTGAGTTCTTACCAAAAGACATGAATGTTTGTAAATGTATAGTGTCTGTGCAGCATGGGGACGCTCTAAATATGCCGCAAGCTGAAAGTTCTCTCGAGAGGTTGGTAGTAGGAGAAAAGGGATGGGAGAGCCACGGACCCGTTACCCTGGGGTGCTCTCCTTCAAAATCGGGGGGGGGGTAGAACTGAGCAAAGTCGTACTGTCACCTGTATGGTGCTCATGGCTCTTGCCAACGAGAGGCGCAATTTTGCTTTCCTTGCCACGATGAATTTTGTGTGCTTGTTCTGGTGTTACTGTCAGACAACTGAGATAAGTCACAACACAACATATAAATACTGCTAGGACAACCGCTCGAAATTAGCCAATCAAAGCCAATGCAGATTGTAACCCCGCCCACCATGATGATGTTTCATGGAAGTGAGGACTACGCAAGCTTTGTTTCGTATTCAGAATTAAATATATCTTTTAATGAAAAAGTACTGTGCGTGGATTCCGTTTATGCACACCCCATACCGCAATAGCACTTTCTCAGTAGCAACTGAGGTAATAGCAGATTGTAAACAAACTTCCAGCTGCGTGATATCTTCACCGTAGGCGGAGTTAAGGGCGATACTCGTTTCGACTCTTATTGGCTAATTGAGAGTAGTTGTCCTAGCAGTGTGCAGTTTCCTTATATGCCACCGGGACGTTTTCGAATATTAGAATAATACAAACGAGGAATTTGAATGAAATTACTCACCTAATGTTCCTAGTTAAAGACGCAGTTGATACATTTTTTTTAAACTTTTGCTTACGTTAAAGAATATTTAAAGAAAATTCAGTGCAATATATTTCATTCAAATTTTACTTGCTGGTGTAACAGAATATATGGTACCTCGGTGTACGTCTGCTTCGAAATACATCCAGCTAGGTATATGGGACAGTCTTAAACTGAAATTGCACGCAAGTCCAAAGCATAATCTAAAAACAACTGACGGATTAGATTTAAACAAAAACAACGAGATGAATTTTTTTATTAACAAAATAAAAATATTTTAAATCAGTTTTATATTACGCTTACTAAATATTTACCAAGATGTACCTATCGGAGAAAAATACTAATAACGGAAAAAATTCAAATTTATATTCATTTTCTATTTGAAATTTAAACTTTGGTGCCTGCGAGACGTTTCTGTTGGTTACATTTTGTAATTCAGATGTACTGACAGCTGAATATTAAATTTTCAGACTGGCATTTATTTCAAATAATTCTAACCTATTTAATTAATCATTAAATGACTTACGCAGATGCTTTCTCAGGCTTTATGTAGTTTTCACCCAGCCGCCGAAATATTTCTAATACTTTTTGATTCTCGAAATTCCTGGAAGACATATGAGCGCCGAATACAGTTACACAAAACATCAATTACAGTACCTATTACAGTGACTCAAATGCCGCCCAATGGTTGCCAAGTATGGTGACTTTTAGGGACTTCTCTCGAAATTTGGAGACAAAAATTAGTTGCCAAAGCCGTTACCAGCTTGGCGATATATCGCTAAATTAGCGAGCTAGTCATTTACTCAATGTTAATTAGACTTGCCGCTGTATTCTTACTTTTCCTGCAAGCTTCGTTCCTTTAGATTTTGATGTTACATTATATAAAAGAAATACAATAATTCATATATTTCACTAAACATGTGAACTATTCTGTAATTTATTATGCAGGCTGTTACTAGGTTCAATAACTGTTAAAAGCTAACAGAATTAGCAGTTTTAATAAGTAAATTAGTACAGAGGCGAATCTTGCCAGCAGAAAACTCAGTAATTAAGAACCTTCGAAGTTGTTGAAGAAACAGTTACTACAGTAGGCGCTGCTTAATCTGATCACGTTTGCTCATGACTATTTTGATAATATTAACTGAATTATAATAATAAACTACAAGAAAAATTAACCTTCAAAATAACAATGGAATTGAATTATTTTAATTCCATTGTTATTTTGAAGGTTAATAACAATGGAATTGAATTATTTTAATACAAATTCAGCAAGAAACATATAAATAGGTACACTGCGAGGGGGAGAAAGGATAGTATTCTAAATCTCCCGTTCAACTGGGCCAATTGACGAAATTCAACCTGCGTTTTTCATGTCTCAAAAGTGCGACTTAGCATATGTATTAGATTTATATATAGCATTGCTCTAACATAGGTATTTTGACACAAAATCGGACTTTTTCTGAAATAACATACCAATTTTCTTCCGTATTTCGATTCTAAGACTCAAATTATACCAAACTGCCAAGTTTTGTAAAAATCGCACGAGTAATTTTTAAAAAATTAGCTCTCACAATTTTAGCTTCTCCATGTTGATTGAATTTGGTATACATTTGTTAATATCTCTTCTTTTATGAAACTTATTTGATTCTTCCTTTCACGTTTTGAAATTTAGCTTCATTCCAAATAAAATTCGCCCTTTTTTATGATTTATTTTTAAAATTTGTATTTGAAAATAATTTTTATAAATTTTTCGAAAAAAATGTTGAATTATAACCTATAAAATTTTTAACATCGTCTTAAAGTAGATGTATTTCTAAGCATACCTGCAAAAACTTAGAGTTTTTTATTAAAAATTTCCTAAGTTATACTTGAATTTACATATTGGCACGTTTTGAAATTTCGCATATTTGTTATAAGCGTAATAACGCCAAATGTGGTTTACGCACTCTGTTAAAATTATTTGAAAGTGTGAAAGATGATCTTTTTTCCGCTCGTGTACAATGGAAAAAAGGGAAAGAAAATAAGTTGCTATAAATTAAGAAGTTCTCCGAGTGAATTTTTCTTAGCGCAAACTGGGAAAAAATGCGCCAAGATAAATTTTAAAATTTGTCTATAAATTTCTCACCAAAAATTACAAAATTTATTATCTAGGCAAAATTTGAGTCGTAGAATCAAAATATGTTAAAAAAATTATATGTTATTTCAGAAAAAGTCCGATATTGTGTCAAAATACCTATGTTAGAACAAAGCTATATATAAATCTAATATATATCCTAAGTCGCGCTTTCCAGACATGAAAAACGCAATTTCAATTTCGTCAATTGGCTCAGCAGAACGGAAGATATAGAACTGCTCCCCCCTTTTTTGTCGCAGTGTATTTTCACAGCATTTCGATTAGGAACAAGCTAAAATTTGTTTATGAACTGCTCACAATGTGTTCAATTCAAAGATTCATTTCTAGAAATTATTTGACCTATGTTAAATCCCCATTCTTAATACTTGGTGGGGATTCCTTGTGGAGAAAGAGCATGTCAATGTAAAATTTAAAATTAGGCAAATAAAGCAATCTTAGTAGATGTTTTTATGGATTATTTCTTTTTTTTTTTCAGAAGCAATAAAAAGCGGACGAAATTTCTGAAGACTTTTTAGCCCAAAGGGGCTACTAATTTTGTTTGGCATTTTGCGTTTATTCATTTTCCGCGTTGATTCACGTTTCAAACTGTTGCCACCAAATATTACAGCCCTGTAATATATTTAAAGAAATTAAATAATGAAGAATCTGCATAAATGTATGTATCCTTCTCGCCTTGTGATAAAACGACAGTACCTACAGCCATCAAATTTTGAATAAGGTAATCTCCACCGAATATTGAGCATCTGGAAGCTCTAATTTGGAATTTGTTTTATTATCTATTTCATATTTTGTCTGACATTAAAGAATTTTTTATTAACAACTCAACGATTTCAAAGCGAGGAGCGGCAACACTGCACGAAAAAAAAAAAAAAACATTTTTATCTCCAACGCGCGAGACTGTGTATCAGAAATTTTAAAGATATACTCATTTTAAAATTATTTTGCGATATTGCTGTTGAATTGAGTTTTATGGTTTAAGTCCGAAGAACATGATATTTAAGAAGTAAAGGTAACACAGAAAACGTTGAAAAAACGCCCTTTTGGGCTAATGTAAAATCTGAAGGCTTTCAGATTAGAAAGATCTTTAGCAGCACCAGAAAAAAAAAAAAAAATTCTGGGCTGCTGAAGAAGAGGGATCTGTATCTATGTTCCCTTAAAATCTTTTCCAAACTGAGGTTGATTTTTTTTTTAACTTAACGGCTGATTGAAATCGAAACCAAGCTGTTTGATGACTTAACCCCTTACTTGGAGACATTTTGCTATCGCTTGCCAATTTTTAAAACCGATTTTGACTTCCTTTGCCGACTTTATTTCTCTTCAAAAAATTTATTCTATAGTGTTTGATCACATTAACCGATATGCTGATCACAATAACTGATGTGTTTTGCACCTTTTCGTGCACAAGCGGATGCTACTTAGGCAATTCGGTAACAATATACGAATGATAACATTAACCGCGATCATAATAAGCGGTTTCTGTTTTACCATATAATGAAAGAAATTGTCTTCGCTCGTATAGAGAGAGTGATGGTGTTTACAAAAAGGAAATTTAAAGGAATTTGAAATTCCTCATGCGTGCAGTATAATGACTGGTTCAAAACACAAAACAAATAGAACAAGCAATTGCGCTTCTTTCGTCTGTTTTCCTAGAATATCAGGAAAAATAAATCGTCAGCTACACATCATTGTTACTTCCTATCCATCCATATTTTTTTAATTTTCTCTAAAAACTATTTTTTATTAGCCTAGTAAATAGGCGCCATGGCGTGCAGGCATATCTGATTAAGTATCATGAATCACAGAGCCATTTTTTTTTCAATTCTGTCCTAATTAGGCCAGTGTTTGCTTTGCATTAGCTCTATAAATTTTTATTAAATCTCTCGCAGTCCTTTTTTTCTCTCTCCCTCGTTGGAAACTCGAGCTACACGTGAAGCTTCTATCAAGGTTAAATTTGGGCACGATTATACCGCTTTATTACAAAGCTTAGAGGCTAATAAAATGGTGCAGGATGGGAAATGGATGTGAATCACGGGTTGCGAATCACTTAGCGAGGTATATAAATGCATTGGTGCCGGGGTTAGTGGAATTTGAGGAGGTGTTTTTCTCGCCAACGTCTTTAGATATTCATGCCAACTACTTTTGTAAACTTCACTTCGTATCATTTACTAGTAGCAGTTCGTTCTTTTTTTTTTCCCTTGTACAGAAACAGCAATTAGCCACAACTGCTACTTTTAGTAAGGAATAAATAAACATGAACATTTACTATTAAAAGAATTTCGTGCTAAGAATTCCAAATTTGAAAAATCTGTTTTTAGTTACGAATTTTAGCCACGTCCTACTTTATTACTACTTTCTGGCTTTTAAGTAATTTTGATTTTTATAAACTTTTTTATTTAATTGTTCAGTCGTGAAAGAGTTTGCTTGTACTTGTTCGTATCGAACGTAAAACTCCGTCGACCCAAGGTCTCGTATCCCTTTGGCAGAGAAGCGTAACACGTAAGAGGTCACTCGAGGGCAGGAGAGACAATTCTAAAAAAAGGGGGCGGTGAATAATCAATAGCCGCAACCTCAGAATTACAGATATGAAATATATACATGATATATATATATATATATATATAATAATGGCAAAACTGGCAAAATAAATATAAATATTCGGAATTTTGTCATTAACATAATTCTTGGGGTCCATCAGCGGCTGAGTGGTAAAGCCACTGAACACTGGTAGTTTAGCTCGAGACGCGAATCCCGCGAATGCATTTTCGTGGTTTTACCCTTGTGTAACGCATATACTAGCCAGTTTTCCTTAGAAAGTCCTCCCCGAAGCCATCCATCTCCTTAGACAGATAACTCTTAAGGTTTTGCCGTAATCACGTAAACCAAACCAGTACTTCTTGATCCGTCATAAGTTGGGATCCAAGGTGGAAATTTAAGCGAGGTCAGCTTTTTATTTATCTGTTAAGTACTTAGTTTTAGTTTATGAATAGAAAATACTACTTTTATTAAAGTTTTAGTATTAATCAATATTTTCTATCCCTTTTTAATTCACAAAACATATTAAAAGTAATTTAAAAAAATGTATAAGTATTTTTCAAATTTTGGAAAGGGAGGGGGAAATGACCGTCTAGCATAGGGATTCCTAACCTATTTCTTGCATCTGTCCCTTCTAAAAAAATTATTTCCTTCATCGACCCCCTTACATTTCCTCTGTAATATACAACATACAACATGATTATAATACAGATAATTCAACATAAATAACTTAAAGATAACAATTAGACTAAGAACATGAACAAAAGTTTTAAAAAATGGTTTATTAGTCGAAAGAGCATTAGCCCAGAAGAGCTATTAGTCTCAAAATCGGATTTTGCTTTGAATCAGTATAAAAGTCTGAATCACTTATATTGTTACCACCAAATATTATCGCCCTAAGAAATTAAATAATGAAGAATTTACATGAAGTAGTCCTCCATACGAATATGGGCACTTAGAAGCCCGAATTTCGAATTTGTTGCATTGTGTATTTCCTGTTTTGTAAAACTTAAAGGAATTTTTGATTAACAACCGCAATGATTTCAAAGCGAGCCATGGCAACACTGTAGGAGAAAAAAACATTATCTGCAGCTCGCGAGACTGTCTGTCGGAAATTCTAAACATAGGCTGTTTTTAAATATTTTTAGCCAAAATGCTCTCGAAACATGTATGTATATGTAAATAAATAAAAAAAAATCCGTATGGTCGTAATATAAAATCAAAAAGCTTTCAGATTTTTTTTTATTTATGCTTTATTATTTTTTGTAATATTATTATTTTTAATTTTACAAATATAAATAAGTTTTCGGAAACAAAATAACAGATTCTAATTGCACTAAAGTTAGATTTTAATTAATGTGATGGCTGTGCTTTATCTAGTCATACACTTTTCTTAATTGGTATAAAATTGTTTAAGTTAATTCTTTAATCACCTCGTTCAAAAATATTCAACTTGCATCTCGTTTACGGTATTAAATTGAACTTGAATTGAAACCTGCTTCTGTTGGGTAAGAAGAGGAAGACGTAAATAATGTTGGTAAAAGCGTTTGTTTCGGAATATATCACTCGGATGACTTTTAAATTCCAAAATTTGGTGTACTCATGTATTTTGAATGACACTTGACTTAGTAGGATTAGTTTTTATATCATAAATAAGTAATTATCCATTTTATTAAGAACTTGTTTTGTAATGAAAGATCTTGTTTATTATGATCAAGTCGATGCATATTCTGCTGTTGACCCGCAATCGATTCCTTGATTATCATTGATCCCCTTTAACATTTCATCGAGCCACAGGGCGTTAATATCAACCAAATTCTGAGGTCCATTTGAAGCGATAGTAAAAGGGGTGCATAGGACCTTCAAAAATGCGATGGAATTTAACTAATACAATATAAATATAATCAGAAATATATAAAGAAGTACTTTCGTAACATTTCAGTTAGGTTTGGCTTGATTTATTTGATTACAGCAAAGTACTCGAAGCTTATCTGACAAAGGCGAGAGATGCCTTCGTGGAGGACTTTCTAAGAGAAACTGGCTCGTATACACATTAGATATATAGAAAACCACTAAAACGCCCATCCAATGCAGCCTTTTTGCGAGATTCGAACCTTGGACCAAATTATAAGTGTTCAATGACTTTACCGCTCGATCGCTGATGGGCCTATTTCAGTCAGAAACAGGCAAAAATTTGTTATAGAGAACAAGTGTTATAGAGGATCCATAAAGATCTGATAAACCATGTTCAAATTTCGTAAATCGTTTGTCGAAGCCAATGTTATGTTGTGAAGCCAGTTTTCAAAATTCGATTTAGATTTTTTTTTGCTAGGATTAACAGCTATGATTCAGATTTAGATTTTAAGCAGTAAGCCTATAAATTTTGAATAAATTTTGTATTTAACTTCTCCGCCCAGTTGGTATAGTGGCTAGGAGAGCCTGAGTGCGGTACCGAAGGGCCGGGTTCGAATCCCAAAGAAGGCATGGATGTAAAATTGTCTGTTCCTTCATAGGAGATACCCGTGGTCGCCTATTAGGTGCCTTCACTATAAAATGGCCATCACTTCTGGCCTTAGTAGTGGCCAATGACATTATAGGCAAGTGCCCGCCATTTGGCGGGGGAGGGAGAACTTAACTGCAAGTAAAATACATGAGATTAATTGATTATCATTTGAAATAGCCTTTTAAATGCACGGATTGATTCTCGGGTTATAAATGCTCGTTAAATGACTTTTCTGCTTTATAATAGTGCAAAACCGTACACAAACGAAACTGTAAAATTTAAAAAAAAATTTTTTTTTTGCAAAAGACTAGCAATATGAGCTAAATAATATGCACAACCCATACGAGAAAGTACTCCGATAGGTGGGTACGCGATTTCCTGCTTACTACAAAAAAAAAAAAAAAAAAAAAAGAAACATCTTCCTAAAAAGCTTACATGCTAAACTAAAAACGAGTTTCAATGTCCCACCTGTAACACAGGCGCGTATTCGAAGTAATGAGGCTATCCGGAGTTCGGAAAATTTCCCAGCACGCCGGTGCCTGCGACTCTGCTTTATTATTTGACATTAAAATTTCAACTTCTTAACCCTGTCGTTGTTAACTCTTCGCAAATTCCTAATTGCTGGATCTAATTCTGTATTCCATTACGTAAAAGCAAGGAATTTTCATATCCCGCTACTCGGTTGATTCCATAAAAATGACTGCAGCTTTTTGCAAGTAGGCAAATGTTCGCCAGGATTAAGATCTTCACATAATACCGAATTTCATAAGGGTGCCAACAAATTTGTTCCTTCATGTCAGAGTACCATTGTGCCTTGACAAGCGATTTTCTTCTTGAAAGTTGACGGCACCTTTGTGCAAGCTGGCATCTGTTCGCCAAGATTCAGAATTTCAAATGGGTGTACCGAAAGCCTTGATGAAAGTTGTTTTCTTTATGATACCGAACTTCATATAGTGGCGGGCACATTTGTGCTTTTATAACGGACACCATTATACCTTAGAGAACGATGGTCAACTTGAAAAAGTGCCGGTACCCTAAGGCAAGTTGGCGACTGTTCGCCATGATGCAGACTTTCACACGGGCGTCCTAGCAACCTTCACGAGAGTTGCTTTTCCCGTCATACTGAACTTAATGGTACTGACACTTTCGTGCCTTTCTTTTGCCTTGACAAAAGATGGGTAACCTGAAAAACGTGTCTGTACCTTTTTCAGTTTGCCGCTCCGGCTAGACCAACCCCATGTTTCCATGTCTTAGTATCTTAGAAACAGCATTCCAACTTTAGGTACCCCAGCATTAGGCGCCCCAGCCTTATGTCGGATGTCATCTGGACGACGTATGTTAGAAAGCTGTCAATGTTAATTCCGTATATTAATGCTAATGTTCGTAATATTTAGGCTTTTCAAGCAGTATGTGCTACTCCTAACTCCAAGCTGTACTCTGCTCGGTCTCACACAACGTTTAACTGTAACGCGCATATTTTCTTCACGTGATCTAAACCATTATTTTATAAATAATCTGTGAATTATTATTTTGACACTTGCGTATATTCCGTGAAAATTTCCTGTAATATCTGACACAACATGTACTTCTATGAAACTGATGTAAAGAATCCTATAATTTATGCAGTGCAATTTTAAAGCTATGATATACTGCTCAGTTTTATGATATACTGCCCAGTTGTAACAACAAGTTCTTTCAACGTTTTTTCCATTCCATTTACCGCTATTATACTGGGCCTAGCCTCAAGGGCCTTATATAACTCAGCAGCAATGTTTAAATTACGTAGCTTGCCAGCCCCCCCCCAAGTCTTGGCTATGGTGTACATATAGTAGATTTTTCCCCTTCACAAGCAATAACAGGAAGTTTAAGCATAAAACAGGCTTGTTGTCCTCAGGGGGCTGCAGATTGCAGATTATCTTCGATCAGCAGGCACAACAGAAAACAATTAAAATCGCTCATCTATAGTTGACTATAGCTCGTTCTTGCTCTGAGGGTGTAGAAACACGAGCCTGGGATTCCTATAACCTGTGAAAATGGGGTAAAACCTACAACTCCACTAATTAGGAATCCTTATTTAATTCACCGCCCAGAATTTGGAGACCCGTAGCAAACAGCGCACAGTTACCTATGACCTCAAAGGCTTGCTGAACCTGCGTGTCCTGCCTAACAAGGAGACCATCAGCAGGGTAGGCCGTATAGTGCAGTCTATAAGGGAGTCGTCTTCCTATTTTTATGTCCATATTGTTACGTCGACAAAAAAAGCTGGAAAAGGATATGACAAATAATAAAAAAGCTTTTAACACACATTGAAAGAAAATAACGTTGTTATTTTCCGTAACAGCAAATTTTGTGTGATATGAACAACGCAAAGCACCATCAAAGACCGCTGAATACTGGAAGTTCAACCTGTTTGTGTTCGATCCCAACGAATTGGCTGACTACGTATTTGGTTTTCGTGATTTTCCGCGTTTGTTACATGAATACAAGCCAGTTTCCCCCATAAAGTCCTCCATGAAGATATCTCTCCTGTTAGACAGATAGCTCTCGTGGCTTTGGCATAGTCAAGTAATTTAACCTAATATCAAAAAAGAAATAATACTGAAGACACAAAACCGATTGCTGCGTTAATAACCCATAAAATTTTAAAATTTTCTTGCTTTGATAATAACATTACAAAATACACTCACGTTTGTGAAAATTGCAACACCAAGAAGGAATCGTCATAATTGAATGCAATTTAATACACAGTTGAGTGGTAGTGGTACAAATAAATGATTAAATGTTCAAAGCAAACAAACAAGAACAAGAAGTCAGAATCAGTATTTTGTGTGGCCACCACGCGCCGCAATAAGTGCTGCTACACGACGTGGCATGGAGTCAAACAAAGTTTGAATGTCTGACTGAGGAAGAGCATTCCATATCGTTTGTACGCGTACCCAAAGTTCGTCTGCAGACGCAACAGGACGAGGATCACGAGCAAGACGCCGACCAATGACATCCCACACATGTTCAATTGGCGACATATCCGGGGAACACGCAGGCCAAGGAAGAAGCTGTACCTGCTGCGCTGCAAAGAAGGATTTAACAATCCGAGCAGTATGAGGGCGGGCATTGTCCTGTTGAAATACAGCGCCTGGCAAGCTTTGAAGGAAGGGAACAGCTTCGGGCTGTAGAACTTCACGGATATACCGGTTGCTGTTCAGATTGCCCACAATTCGTAGCAATTGAGATCGTCTATGATATGCTATGGCGCCCCAGACCATAACTCCGGGTGTTCGTCCACTGTGGCGTTCGATAATGCACTCCGGAAGGTGGCGTTCACCGGCATAGCGTCTGACACGAATGCGGCCATCATGGTACCACAAATTAAAGCGGGATTCGTCAGAAAACACGACATGCTGCCAATCAGCACGCCAGTCTCTATGCTGATTGGCCCATTGTAGCCGCAGGCGGCGATGGTCGTGCGTTAGGGGGATCCTGTATAAAGGAGTCCGTGCGCGCAGTCCACACTGCAGCAGACGTCTACGAATTGATGAAGCACACAATGAAACACCTGTAGCTATTGACCACAGTGCTGCCAATTGTCTAGAGGAAGCTGTACGGTCCGTCCGCGCCATGCGGACCAGGTGTCTATCATCGCGAGCTGACGTCACATTTCGGGGTCCACTCCCGGATTTCCGAGTTGTCCGACACTCGTCCGTCCACTGCTTCCAAACGCGCATCACTGTGCTGCTGTTACGCTGCACACGACAGGCTACTGCACGATACGACAATCCAGCTTCACGAAGGCCGATGATTCTCCCTCGTTCAAACTCTGTAAGTTGTTCAAATCTCGCTCTCTTTCGTCGACGAGGCATAAGTACAGATTGAGTTAACGTTTACCACTAGCAGATAACCACCGATAACCATACACGCCTCGCTACAGCCGTCTATTTATTCGGATCCATCAGCCGTTCAGAGGGCGCTGCTCAGCATACGCATGCGCTACGGATTTGCAATTCTAATCATTTGCATATCATGCGCTACTTTGCATTTCCTGAAAATTTCAGCTCACTCGCGTAAGTCCTTCATGGTGTTGAAATTTTCACAAACGTGAGTGTATTATAACAATTATTCGATTAATTAAGTCATTTAAAATGCAATTATTCCATTTGGTTCTTCATAACTGACTAAGATTTCACCTTCTTTTTCAATATAATACGGATTTACAATCTCCTATAATAAACAAGCACTTATGTCAGCACAGATTAATTTAAATATTTTAACCTCAAATATAAGCATAAAAAAATCTCATGTGTACACCACATGACTTTACGTTATTCTTATCTTCCGGTTAAGGTTTTTATGCCTTTACTTAATCTGCGTGCAATAGTTGTAGAATTATCAACATTTTAAAAGGGGTTTCAATAAGCCTAATTTTTTTCCATAGCAGCCATATATTTTTATATGTGAAATAAATTATCCCATATAGTGACTCAGCATAGCGTCCACAACAAAATTAAGTAAATTTCTACGCCTTTAGTGTATTTTTGCTGAGTGAGACCAAAAGTAAAAAATCTGCCTTCTTACCCACTGGCCGAATTGCTCTCTTTTTGCCTAGAAACTGTAATTTTAATTTTAAAAATTGTCCTTTAAATTGTTTTAATCGTTATAGGACAAAATTTGATCTTTATATGACAGGAGAAATGTTCAGTTTTTAGCTTTGATGAGACGAAAGCGTGCATTTATGTTATTACAAATTATTTCCTTATCTTAATACAAAATTGATTTGAAAAGCCACCAAAATTTGGGTAAATGTTACTTAACGAGCCGAACGAATTTTTACTTTATTACAAAATTCCTTGGTTTAAGGCAAATTCTCTTTCCTTAGCTGTCAGAGTACGGAAGAAGTAAATATAAATTTAGATTATTACTTTTGTAAAATATTAAAGTGTAAAACTTTATCTCCTAATTTTATGAGTAGAATATAAAATGAAAATAATCAGAAAAATTATTGCGAAATTCGAACGTTACACAAACAAAACCAACTGAGAAAATAAACTCAGTCGATGTTTACTTTTTTAGACACAGAAAATATATATCCAAGGTAACTATTTGGAAATGAATTTAGATCAAAGTAAAATTTCAGGAAGAGACATTGAAACACCTAAAGGCAGTGATTTCCAGCGAAAATATTTCAGTTACATATTTGTTGCAAATATGCTGCTAAAAGATTTCAAGATTTTTCTTACTTGAAGTTTGATTTTACTCATTTCTGTTAAAAACGAACATGAATAACTCACCAAAATATTTATAAATGGAAAAAATTAATTTGCAGTGTAATATAACTCTTTTTCAAAGATTTAAAGATAGATTTTATTAACATTTAATAAATAAATAAATTAATAAGGCCCACCAGAGCGGTTAAGTCGCTGAACACTGGTAATTCGATCCGAGGTTCGAATTCCTGCGAACGGGCTGGCTTCATGGGCGTTTTCTTGGTTTTATTCATGTGTAATGTGTATATGAGCCAGTTTTCCTTAGAAAGTCCTCTATGAAGACATTTCTCCCCTTAGGCAGATAGACCTCGACTGCTTTGCCCTGATCAAACAAACCAAACCTATAATACCAAGCAACTAAAAGATAAATAAACTTGAAGAATTTTTTGCATTACGAATAACCTCGTTTTTAGGAATACTTTGTCTCGCACTGCGATAAAACAGCGGTACCTAGAGCCGTCAAATTATGAATAACGTACGTCTCCACCCGAATATGGGCATCTGGAAGCCCAAATAAACATTTTTATCTCCAACGCGAGGGACTGTGTAACGGAAATTCTAAAGATATGCTCTTTTTAATACTTCGAGATATTGCTGTTGAATTGAATTTTATGGTTCAAGGGCGAAAAGATGATATTTAATAAATAAACGTAAAGCACAAAACGTTAAAAAAAAACGACCTTTTGGGTTTAATATAAAATCTGAAAGCTTTCAGATTTTTTTTAATTATTATTTTTTTAAAAAAAAGTCCGGGCAGTCAGCTATTTTCAATTTGTGTATTCTGCCTGCATGGAATTTGAGTTTGAAATTAGTGGTTTACAGTGGTATGCTTGTCCATTGTAAGGGATAAATTTCAAAGAGGCTAGATTAAAAATATTTAGCCAGGCCGAATTTTGCAGTTAGAAATCAGATTGTATCATAACGCCATTGGCTTTCAGTTTTTCAAATCTTAAGGAAGAAAGCAGTTATGGAGAACTTTATACAAAATATTATCTTTGAAGATTGTAGAAGCAGTGAAAAGAAGTAAAAAATTTCTGCTGTTTTAGAATAAAGTTTTGGAATGAAAAATGTTTGTAGGAGAATAAACTTTTTCATTTTTAACAATATTAGGTAAAACTGTGTTGTGTCTCCAAATCCGTTAGCATCAATTGAAAAACTGTTTCTAGCAACAATAATGAAGAAGAATAAAAAAAGGCATCTTCTACAAACTCTCTTAAAATCTGAACTCTTTCTTATAATAAAGAAATTAAAAATTCATCGGCGACAGATTTTACCGTTTCTTAAGAGTTATCGTATTTCATCGCGTATTCCCTCCTCAGTGTTTTAGCGCTAGGTTCTCAAAATTTATAAAATAGTTGCATAATTCTCCTCTTCCTCTATTGCACATAGTTTTCCCCTCAAGATAGATTATTAGTAAATCATATTCCCTTGATTGTTTTTATTTTTATTCAATCTATTCAGTTGTATTTCCATTGTTTTATTAACATGCCCTGCATTTTTATTTTCCCTTGCTTTATTATTTGAAAGGTATTTATGTAGGTTATTCCTTAAATTATCTTGAGCCTAGCTGGAAGGTGTGGAAAAACTTTCCAAACATGTGACTTCATCTTACTTCTGTTATTTATGTTCCAACTCATTGTAACCTTATTTAAGGTGCTGACATGTGTCACCTTTCAATCTTCGGGGCAAATTAATAAAAAGCTATGTAAATGTAAATTATTAATTATCAAATTAATAATTGTTTTTATTTTTGCTCTTTTATAACCTATGTAACATTGATTCTAAACTGGCGACCTGCGGGCTGCATGCGACCCCAAAACAATTTTATCCTGTTTTTAAATACTTTCGAATTATGTATTTATAGCAAATGGTGTTGCAAAGATTCCACGATTCTAATTATTTCAAGTCCGGGATTACATTGTTTTCATTACCATTAAATTCCGACACTAGAAAATCTATAAATGATTTTAAAAATCATTAAATTTAAGGACTTGTAAGAGAAACAGAGCAATTAACGAGTATGAGCTATTATTCCATTTTATGCGAGCAAAGCATTCTCGAAGATTACGTAATTTAATAATTTAGAATTCTGTTGTTATTAGTACTTTAAGTCAGTTCCTTCAAACTAGCAGCCCTCAAAGCAATTTTATGCGGCCTGCGGAGGCATTTCAGTTATGCATTTGTAGCAAATGCGATAGTGCAAAGATTTCAAGATCTTAATCATTTGAAGTTCGAGTTTATATTCTTTTATTAGTATTATTAACGAATTTGAATAATGCGCCAGAAAATGTATAAATGGTTTGGTTTATGTAATTACGGCAAAGCCTCGAGGGGAATCTACCTATGGGGATAGATGACTTCATGGAGGACTTTTTTAAGAGGAACTGGCTCATATAACCGTTACATATGAGGAAAAAACCACCAAAACGCCCTCGCAGCAGCCCGTCCGCGAGATTCGAACCTCGGACAGATCTACCAGTGTTCAGCGACTTTACCGCTCGGCCGTTGGCCCGTCAACCTCCTCCTACATGTCTACCGGAACTTCCGAGAGCATTGCTTTTTGAGTGGTGTAATATCCCCCAAGATCAGATCGCTAATTTGATACTCAGCATGCCTAGGCTTTATACGGACTGTATTGCATCGTCCGGGACACATACAATGTATTAACAACCATACCAACCATGTAATATTGTTTTTTTGTAAATAGGTTTTTTTGTAATTTGCTCCAAGGAGAAAAAATCGCTAATTGCTTTAATAATATCAAACATATAGCATCTGTTTTTGCTCTTTACCTTTTGTTTAATAAATAAGCTTTACAAATAAGTCAAATTTGTTTTGCTTCTAACCTTCCTTTGCTTGATTTTGCTTTATCCTTAATTTATGGACATGAGTGTATATGCATAAATAGATAGATAGACAGATAGATAAATCTAATAGCCTTTCCTGCACAACATCAGAGTCTCATACCGGTCACCGTCGATAGATGGTACTTGTTTCAGTACCTTTATGATTAACTTAAAAAAAAAAAAAAAAAAAAAAAAATCTGAAATGTTTCAGATTTTAAATTACGTCCAAAGGGGCGTTTTTTTTTTAACATTTTTTGTGTTACCTCTATTCATTAAATATCATATTCTTCGCACTTAAACAATAAAATTCAGTTAAAGAACAATATCGCAAAATAATTTTAAATTGAGCATATCTTAAGAATTTCCTATACACCGTCTTACACGCTGGAGATAAAAATGTTTTTTTTTTGTGCAACGTTACCATTGCTCGCTTTGAAATCCTTGAATCTGTTAATCAAAGTTGTTATTTTTTTGTTAAATAATGTTTGTTTAAAAATTTGTTGAAGTTTTACAAAATAGGAAATCGATAATAAAACAAATTCCAAATTTCAAACTTGGACTTCAGATGCCCATATTGACAGTAGGATTACGTCCTTCAAAATTCGATTGCTCTAGGTACTGTCGTTTTATCACAATGCGAGAAACATACATACATTTATGCATATCTTCATTATTAATTTCTTTAAATATAGTACAGTATTTCTTTAAATATAGCGCAATATTTGATAGGAACAGTTTGAAAAGTGAACCGACATTTAATGTTTCCGAGGCAAAATCGCAAAACGAAAACAATAGTCCAGAGACAAAGCCTGTTTGGACTAAAAATTCTGTTTTCCATGCGTGGCCAAAAAAGAACGATAAATCGCCAAAACTCGCTAAATGAAATCATCCTCATTGTGTAGTGATTACTGTCTGTGACCAGGGGAGACAGGTTTTTACAAACTTCGAGACCAGTTTCGTTCTGCCATAACACCTGTATAAAAGGACACTCACCTGCGATTAACTCCACCCCCACGCATATTCTATTTCTTCCCTCTCCCCCCTCCTCTTCATCTTAGAGTGGTGAGAAGTAACTCACTCCTTTGGTGGGGAGATGGAGAAAGTCCGGTGGGAAGAGAGAAAGAGAGAGAGCTTTTTAATGCGATAGAAACAAAAAATTTAAAGGTATTCATCTTTCCCAGAAGTGTTCATGACGAATTCGGAATACTCGTTCCACTATGAGAGTTGATTACAGCCTTGGATACTTGGAAATACGAGTGATGTCTGAATTCGGGGTGGTGAATAATCGTTAGGAATTATAGTGTGGCAGGCACGAAGCGAAACAGCTCGTTTCGAGTTGATTATGTCATTTGCGCCGCATTCTCTTTGCAGTTACCGCCTCTATAAAATGTGTATGGACACCCATCCGTTTCGCCAACAACTGATCCGTTTAAAGATCATTAATTTTGAGGACTTGTAAGGGAAACAGAGGAATTAAGGGGTATGGTATATTACCCCATTTTATGCGAGCAATGCATTGTCGAAGATTACGTAATTTAATAACTTACAATGCTATGGTTATTAGTAGTACCTTAGGTGCTTTATTAGAGAGAATAAGTATTCAACCATTTTAACATATTCTTAAGCTCATGAAACAATTTTATGAAACCTAAACAGAGATTAAATGTTTTGAGTACACAGCTAAAAATCTGCTCTCGTATATCTTTTATTGTTGAGGTGTTAGTTACTAATTAGATATGTTTGCATATTTAAGAGAAGCTACCAACGGCCGAGCGGATAAAACTGCTGAATCTTGGTAGGTTAACAAACTATCTGGCATCTAAGCTGGTTGCGTGGGTGTTTACGTTGTTTTCCTTATGTATAATGTGAATACCAGCCAGTATCCCTTACAAAGACATCAACTTCTGTGGCATAACAAACGTTTAAACTTTTCAGTTATTTAATTTATTTTGGATTAAAAAACAAAACGCGATCCTTCTTTTATAACACTATAAGCAAATTAGTTTTGAATTTTTATTACTACCTACAGTTATCATTCTTTACTCATAACTGTGTAACAATATATTTGACAAATGAGCACGCATCAGCGGCCTAGTGTTAAGATCGCTGAATGCTGGTAGTTCGACCAAGACTCCAGTCTCAATGAAAGGACTCTTGCATAGCAGCCTTCTTGTTTTCCTCTAAGTGTAACGTGATGAAAATCCAATCTCCATAAATCCTCCACGAAGGCATCATTTCCCAATCATCATGTGCGTTGCCTTAATCAAATAAATCTGAACAAAAGAGCATTTTACAGTTTAGTTTTAATATGCGATAACTAATAAATATTTGCAAAGAAATTTTATTATTTCTTTCCTTTTATTTTGCTCGTCTAGTAAATTTCTTCAATTCTGAGACGTCTATCTGTAAACAGCTTAATGTTGTATCACAAGAGTACGTACATTGAACATTTAACTTACTCTTGTGCAACTTTTGAATACTGATTTGAGAAACGGTATCGGTTTGCCGGTATCAGTTCTAGTATTGAAAATACTGCTAAACTATTTTCGGCACTGTTGTGTTTAGGCACATCGACGCCCTTAAGCTAAAAATCTAAATTTGTTGATATTTTTATCTTTATGCAGTAAAAACATGGAGTTTTCTTAGAACAGGAATAAATAAATAAATAAATAAATAAATGAAACAAATAGTCCCACTGAGATTTGCTTATTAAAAAGAGTGTCTAGTGCAGGTGTCTCAGCCGGAGGGGGAGAGAAAATCATAGTCTTAGGAGGTATTGTGGTCAGTCTTTGATATGAAGTATTTAGTTTTATTTCAATGACTATGAAAAACTGGTTTTACTCGGACTTCGGTGTATTTATCAACATTTTCTATAATTTTTTTTGTTTAATTCAAAAACAGGTTAAAAATAACTTACATTTAAATAAATGTATTTTTCGAGTTTTGGAAGGGAGGGAGGAGGATAAGCCTCCAGCAAATATGAAAGGCGTGCGTAAAGCAAAAAGGTTGAGAACCACTGGTCTTCTCTGAAATACGTGTAGTTTCATAGCTAATTGTTGGAAAGAAACGTATGACAATAGAATTCTTAGATTCTCCTGAAACGAGACTGTGCCTTTTGTGTTTTGAGATGAGAATTTTTTAAATGCTTGATTAATAATGTTGGGTGGAAAGCCCCTGTCAATAGCTACTGCTTTTAAATCATTTAATTCTTGATCAAGAGCCAATTTGGAGGAGCAAACCTGAAGTTCACGGAAAACAAAAGAATAAAATGAAGCTAACTTTTGTTCAGTCGGTTGACATGATTTAAAGTCTTGTGGAAGGCAAACAGATGAAGGTTTACAGTAAACCTTAGTACTAAAGCTGGATGTGTTCCGTGTAACCAAAATGTCGAGGAACGGAAGAGAATTGCATGTCTCAAGTTCAAACGTGAACTGAACAGCAAGATCAATGGAATTCGTTATTAAAAGAGCTTTATTTAAATCTTCTTTATCACCGTCAAACAGGGTAAAAGTATCACCTACATAGCGGAACCATACCGGGAAGTTTAAAGTTTCATATATCATAATGCATGTAGATATCACCCAGGATAGGACTAAGAGAGCTTTCCATGGCTAATCCCTCCGTTTGCTTGTAATACCTATTTTGGAAAACAAAATGCGTTTGTTTCACTGCGAGGGAAATTAGTTCATCAATTTCGATGCAGAGGAAAAGAAATTCACGAAGTCTGGTTTCTAAACATTTTAATGCACCCTACACTGGAACACTGGTGAATAATGATTTTATATCAAAAGAAAACATGAATAAATTTAAATTTCGAATCGTCTATTCTCCTATCAATAAAATTCCGAGTTCCATACTTAAGGACTCCATTCCGGATATATATTCTTGGAGTACTTACAATATTCCTTGGCAGTGTGGTTTAATTTACATTGGTGAAACTAAGAGAGCCTTAAAATTTAGCGCTAAGGAACATGAGGCATATGTTAGGGAAAAGGAAACACAGAAGTCCCCTGTTGTCCAACATTGTTGGTCCGAAAATCACACTTTCAATTTTTCTGCAGCCAAATTTAGTCAAAAACATCTTTCATTGGTGAATTAGATTTCCTAGAGGCGTTTTACATTCAAAAAATCTTTCTGTTGTAGTTAATGACCCTAATTCTAATCCATCTTTACCTTCATCCTTTAAGGAAATCATGTTTTAGTTTTCTTGTTTCATCAATAGATGCGCCAGTAACTTAACTCCTGTTCGGCCATTCTTACGTTATCTTATCTTATCACTATATCTTATCTTATTCATTTGCGCTTTGGCAGCTGAGGGTGATATTTCGGTAAAAACCATCGAAACTACTCCTGTGAAAATTTGCAAATATAACAGTGATGTTTGTTGTTTGACTTCAAAATTAATATTTGTTCGGCTTAACCTTCCTTTCTTTAAATCTAGTATTAAATTTTATTCAAGGAGCTGTAACCAAACATTAGTTAAATTTAATTCATGGAGTCTCGAGTGAAAACAGACTTACCCGATAGGGTGCCAGGAAAAGACAGCTTTAGTTCGGAAATTTAATTCTAATAAATTTACCGTTTCCTATACGTATAGTCCCAATGGCGGGTTCTAGTAGATTATAGGCATTGACCACTACTAAGGCCGGGAGCAGTGGTCTCTTTATTATGGAGGAACCTAATACGTGGGCCACTGTTTCCTCCTATGAAGAGACGGATAAATTACATCCACGCCTTCTCCGGAATTCGAACTGGGGCTCCTTGGTACGGCAATCATGGCCATTAACCACTTTCCCGCCTGGGCGGCTTTTATATTGGATGTATGAATCTCAAACGACTATGTCCTTCGAAACCAATTGTTTGAGCATATGTTACTTCTAGTATATTTACATTTTTAAAATAAAATTAATAAAAATTCATTTAATTTTATATTAGTATCACGTAATTAAGTTAACAGAAGAAACTTTATATTTGTTTTTAATAATTCAAGCTATTACAGTTGGTATTATATTAATCTTATGAACTAAATATTAAATAAATATCTAATATAATAAATTAAAATTAAATAAATAAATGTTTGTACTTATTTTATATGAATGAACCAGCCGATTCTCGTATAGTTGTACAGCCCTCTTGCATAGCCGATTCTTACATATTCAAATATAGCTGCTCTATATTTGAATGTATTTTGGTAAGAAGCACCACAGTCATAGTGCTTTAAATCTCTTTTTATTGTTAAGACTAGCGTTCATAGGTAGAATGACCTGTAATAAATTTCGTGAAATGTCAGTATTGGGAATAAAAGAGGTACACTATTGTCATGTATTATTTCTGACTCTGAAATTTCAGCTGTAGTGTGGTATATATTTCCTTAAATTTTATATTTTGTCGTTTTTGAAAATCTACGGTAATACAAGAAAGGCTTCGAAGATCACTTGTAGTCTTTGGACCACAAATTGAGAAACTCTGATCTAGATGATTTTTCTGAAGATTGTTGCCCCAAAATCTAGTAAGTATTGATTTTATCTGATTTTTTAAAATTTTCTCATTTTAGTAAGCACGAAGTTTTCTCAGAAAGAAGCTACTTTGAACCTCTAAATATCTTTTGCTACATCTGTAGTCATTTCAGCTATAAACGAAATATGAAATCCGTTGTCAGCTTCTGTAGAAAACGCCTTACTTGTTTTAACTCTTAGATTCTTGGAAATCCAAGGTAAATAGAAAATGTGCCAATATTACAAAGCAAAACTTGCTTTGATCATTTTAAGGCAATGTTTATAGAGAAGCACGAGGTATCAGAAATTCAGAATAGTAATAGTTTGAAAGATTCATTTGTTTAACTCAGGATTTTCAACCTCGTAGAGCCTTTAGGTATCTTGATGCTTAGGGACGTGAAAAAAGAGTAGTGTCGTCCCCGGGACTCGAACCTTGAACCTCTCGAATACGCGTCGAGTATGTTTCCAATTACATCTCGAAGGCATGCGGTAAAGAGGAGGAAAATACTTTATACACTCCCATTTTTAACCCTTTTAGTCCCAATCGGTTTTAAGTCTCAGTGAATGTTTATAGAAGCCTAGAGGGAATTACACGCATCAGTTTACTACGTAGTTGAAACCCCATTAGTAGTAGGCATTTCTAACATTCCCACTACAAAATTGTATATGCTAGACCATCATCCATTTCCAAGTTGTTCAATATAGGAGATCACTTACCCATCGAAGGGCCCACTAGAAAGAAGTTGTACCAAGAATAAACAAGAGAAAAGAACGGAAACAATTTGTGTGGCATGCAATCTACCACTATGCAAAAACTGTTTTACTTCTTATCACACATAAGATATGAAAATAAAAATAGTTTCTTTTGATTTTTACCTTTTTATGTGTCAACAATTTAGTACTAATGGGACACATATGTCCCACCATTACACCCAGTGGGACATATCTGTTCCAGGCCCTTGGAATTTCCCCATTTTAAAATAATATTTTTTAATTCTTTGTGATAATTATCAAGAGTACATAAAAAAATGAAGTCAGTTGAAACAAACAAATAAATTGGGACTCAAAGGCTTAAAAGACCGACTAGGGATGAGGGGACCCATTCGCCAAATTATAGTGGGCTCATCCACAGTCTTGTAGAGTCACTTGTAGAATCATTAGGTTTTTTTTGATGCTAGAAAGGTGAAAAATGTGCAGTGCCCTCTCCGGAACTCGAACCTTAAACCTCTCGAGTATGCGTCAAGTATGCTTCCAATTACACCACGAAGGCATGCGGAAAAGAGGAAAAAAATACCTTAAACCTATTTCTTGTATCGACCCCTTTTAAAGGAATGGTTTCCTACATCTATCCCCTTACATGTTTCTCCAGAATATTCAGTATACAACGTATTCATAATGAGAATAATATCCCATAAATAACTTAAAGATAACAGTTAGATTACAAAGATGATCAAAGGTTTTGGAAAAAGAAACTTATTAGATCTATTAGCCCAAAGGGCGTTAGCACAGAAAGGCTATTAATTTCGTTTTCACATTTTGCGTTGAAAACTTTAAAAGGCTCTATCACTTTTTAAACTGCTGCCACCAAATATTATCGCTCTGTGTTATATTTAAAGAAATTAAATAATGTAAAATCTACGTAAATGTATGGATGTTTCTCGCACTGTGATAAAACAACGATACCTAGAGCCAAAAAATTTTAAACAGCGTAAACCTCCACCTGAATATGGGCATCTGGAAGCCGTAATTTGGAATTTGCTTTATTATCTTTTTCATATTTCGTAAAACTTCAACGAATTTTTGATTAACAAAGCCAAAGATTTCAAAGCGAGCAATGGCAACGTTGCGTATAAAAAACATTTTAATCTCCAGTGCGTGAGACTGTGTATCGAAAATTCTAAAGATACACTCTTTTAAAAATATTTTGTGATATTGCTGTTGAATTGAATTTATGGTTTAAGTGCGAAGAACATGATATTTAATAAATAAAGGTAACACGCAAAACGTAAGCAAAAATCACAAATTCTAATTGCGCAGAATTTTGATTTTATTGAATGTCATGGCTGCGCTTGAAGTATTCGTGCAATTTTTTTTTTAATATATGGCATAAAATTTCTTAATTGAATTTTTAAATTACCTCAATCAAAAGTATTTAACCTATTCATTGTTTTCCATTCTAGTTTTATGTTCTTTATACATTTTTGATTGTGTTTTCTTGTGATCTTGCGTTTTAATTTTTTATATTGCACTTACTGCATAAAAAAATATATGTTTAGAAAACTATTATCGATTTTTAAGTGTATTAAATAATGTTAATGTATTTTCCGTTATTTGTTTTACATGATACAGCATTGTATTAACAAACAGTTAATTATAAGTTTTATTAATAATTGTTTATAATCAATGGAATCGTGATTTTGCCAATCAACTGGCGATCCATATTCGGCTACCAGTCGCCAATCGACACTTTGATCATCACTGATATCTTCAAAATTGCTTTGATCCCTTGATCCCTCTAGAGGACTCTTTAGCTAATTATGGTGACGCTCGCAATGGTTATCTGCCTAAAGGAAGGTAACTTCCGTCATAAACTTTCAAAGGAAAACTAGCTTATCTCGTCATTGCGAGAAAAACCAGTGATTTGGTAAAAGCCTACAGACACCGCGATGATTGCTTTTTCCGCATTATTATTAACACCAATGATATGAAACATATAACAGAAACATATCGGCATATCTTTAGCTATATTAATAAAGAGGAGCAAGATAAGTACCCACTCTATCTTTCAGCCACCTAAATTACCAGATGATGAACTGCTATCAACGAATGATGAGTATAGCGATCATTAGCTATTCTCTCATATATGATCGCAAGCATGGCATCAAAAGTGAAGAAAGTGCCAGTGATTTTCCTAAGAACTTCAAAAACAATACACAAAAAATAAGAAATAGCTCAATCGGTCCCCGGTTTAATTTAAGCTCTGAATATAATGTACTACTTCGAGGGATGATAGAAATAAAGACCACCCTTTTTCCAGCACAACAATGAAAATCGTTAAAACGATTAAAGCGTCATGAATGAAAACACAAAAAATGCTATACACTGCAACAGAATATACAGGAAATTTTAATGGATGACCTGTACATATGAAAACAAAAAGAGGATGAAACATTTTCTGACCACGAACTCCTCTCAATATAGCTGTCAAACAGAATAATAACAGGGGAACAAATTTTCACAGAATCCGAGGGTTAGCTGAAATTAGAAGTAACAACTGGCAATTTCCATCCTTCGTCTTTGGTTACATTGTTCCAAAACGTCTGCAGTTGCTCTTTCCGCGAGAAGACACTAGCGCTAGAACAAAAAATTTACCCGCTTTCATAAATTCATTGTACTTTCTGCAGAATAAATCTTTGACATGTGAGTGGCGAGTTTCTTTTCGTTAAAAGTCTCGACCTCCATCGAAGGGTTTGTTTCCCAAGGCAAGGGAAGTAAACTTTTCCAAGTGATGGAAAAATCTAATAAAGATATACTTTTTTTCTCTATATATCAGTTAATTTCCTGTTCGCAATTAACCGAGGCACCAAAATTAATCAGTTTAAAGTATTTGTACCTCTGAAAATTAAAAACGCCACCCCTACATAACAGAATTTGCTAAAGCTCACTACTATTATGTTAATCAATTGGAACTCCAATATTTCTAAAAAGGAATAAAAATACCTTTATTAGTCAAATTAAGAGGATAAGAAATATTTGTACAGACATTCAAGATATTAAAAGTGAAATCTTTTTACTAATTAGCACACTAAAAGATAACCAAGCTCCTTCTGAATTTATTAATTCTTACTCAAAGAGTCAAATTTAATCAATAATTAAATTAAATTAATTTTAAACTTTAATCTTTTAGAATAGCAAATATGAAGGCTTTGCCTGAAACCTTTAATAAGGAGGATGAACTCGGATGGCTTAGACTGGAGGATTTGCACAAATGTCAAAAAGTAAGATGTATAAATGTATGACATTCTTTTTCTGGATTCTAAGCTTTTATTAATTAACAGCCATTTTTTTTTTCTTAAGTCACAATTAGCGCTCGTTTTACGGGAAGGTTTTTGTCTTTTTCTCTACCTTATTTTCTGTTTCAGGACTTTTAGTCAGAAATTTTATAAATCAATTTACTCATTTGTTCGATTTAATAGCTAATTCTCTTTTTTACGCGCCTAATATTTACTATTTCCTCTTAAACCTGACAAATGCAGACAAACACTGTTTTTTTTTTGCCTTGAAACACAGACAAACACAGTTTTTTTCCCTTGAAATTAAGGAAAAAAAAACTTTTCATTATTAGTTACAAAGTTCGATATACTGTGTAAGTTAATTATAGCTTTTTAAAATTATTCTGGTCTAATTTGTTTTAAATACGACAATTTGATTTAATTGAATATTTTTGTAATATAAGGTATTCTTCTTTTGTTTACATTTGCATTTTCATGTCTTGTTTTCACATTTTTACATGATTTGATCACATTAATTTCATGCTTGCAAATTGGTCTAATTTTTAAAAATTTTTAAATAACGTTTTTTCATTTTATATGAATATTACAAATTATTTTCAAATTGATTTACGTCATGTAGGGGAATTCTTGACATGCATATGAGTTAGCTAAATTTGGGGAAACACGATGTCTGAGCAGTTGGGAAGAGGGTGAAATAAGCTAATTCCCCTTGAAGAGTCAGTATTATTTCGCTATCTTTTCGATTGTTCATTTTTCGGTAATTTTTCTATGATATGGCTATAATTTTTTATTAGCATTTTTTTGTATCTCAATTTTATTCGCCTTTTGCACAAGTATTAGCTTGTAAGGTAATTTTTTTTTGCATCTGCCACCTTTTTCAATTCGAAATTATTCTTTTTAAATTAATTTATTTTACCTTTTGGTTTTTCTAAAATCAATTTTTATTTTTACTTTCTTCCTTTTCCTAATACGACTTTGTATTGTAGATTAGAATTTATATAGTCTTCAAATTGTAATTCTTAGTTTTCTTTATTGGCATTCTAATTGTACTTAGAATTTTATATAGGATTAATCCCATTCCATTATATTTCATTATATATTATTTCATCTCATATTGTATATACATACATATATATATTGTTGAGAAAAATTTGGCGGTTGCGCCTGTATGTAAGCTTTCCGGCATAGCACTAGGCTTGCCATAAAATAGTGTATGGTAGGGTTGCCAGATTGGCGACTTTATCGCCCATTTGGCGACCAAATTGGCGATATCCCATGGTTCAATCAGGAAGCTTCTAAAATAACTTCCTGTCGAGATATTTCTCGAAACCTGTGGAACCTAAGGAAAAGCTATATAAACCCTTGCGTTTCTGAGAGCCGATATTGTGAGAATCGCTGCTTACTGCGAATGCTAAGCTACGCGAGAGTTTTGTGAACGGAAAACGATCGAGATAGTGCTTTGCCGTGAAGCTACCTTTACAGTATAGCTTGACAGTGTATTGGTGATTGTTTCACGGTGTTTATTATAAGTATAGTGTTCCTGTGAAGCTACCTTTACGGTTACAGCCTGAAGCTATGTTGCTGATTGTTTCAGCGTATTTACTGTAGATTTTCGACGCTTTTAAAGGTAATTTTGGAACTGTGCTGTAAATAATGATTCTTGTAAATAAATTGTGCTTTTTATTGTTCTGCATCGTGTTTTCATCGGATACTCTCAAATCCACGAACCCGTATATCGCAACAATATGTAATGCTTTAATGTGTGGATGAAGGAATCCGGCACTTTAATTTTTGGCATTCGAAGACACTTTACTGCGTAGTTGGAAGGATGAATGCATAAACCAAAAACTTCCAGGCGTGGCCGTTTCGAAACATAATTTTATTGCAGGATAATTCACGTCATATAATCTTTCTGTAGATAACTATTTTTCAATCATAGTTGAATACAATAATTTCCATGTACACAAGTTTTAAAGTACGTCATCTTAGGCAAGTAAGCAGCAACGTGGATGAGGAGAGTCCTTACCAGGAGGAAAGCGTAAGTGAAAAGGATCGCCGCAATTCAAAGGAACAGGGAGTCAGTTAAAAAAGTTTTGGTTTACAATTATTTTAATTGGATAAGAGGTATCTGTAATTAAGCTTTACGTAACATGGAAAGATCTCGAATTTGGGAGAACACCAAACTTCAAATAGTTAATTTTGAGGTCGCCAATTATTCTTAAAGCATCCATCATATTTTGCTATATCTTATATATATATATATATATATATATAGGATTACAGGATCAAGAGCACGAGGTAAGTATAAAGTAAATTTATTACGAAATTACTAGTATGAATGAAAGATGATAAAAGATGGGATGATAACATGATAAACTGACATAACTAAGGATAACAATAACCCCACGACTAAGAATAAATGATTGTGCATGAATTGTTCATGTAATAATCAACAGTTCACAGGTTGGCTTATCTTGTCGAATCTCGGGAACAAGATCAGGATTCACAAATGCTGGTGGATTCTTTAACACCACTGGGACATCATCTTTCCTCAAACTTCCTGGAAGGCAAGTCAACGTCAGCTTACAGAGAACACGTCTGTTCTCTTCCACGTTTGGAACTCGTCTGCTCCACACCACCTCTGGTACTCGTCTGAGCTGTTTTGCGCTGCGCTGGGCTGGCGGCAGATGACGTCACCTCGCTGGCATTTCTGATTTCCCACATACAGTAGAAGTCCGATAATCCGGCACGTTCGGGACCGGCTCGGTGCCGGACTACCGAAAATTCCGGTCTATCGGGCGGTAATTATAAGAACAATTAGGTTAATAATTAAACTAAAAATACAGTATGCAAATACATACAACAAAGTTTATTTTACATTTCATATAATGTATGTACACGTACTGTAAAACATATTTCACTTAGATTTAAAAAAGTCACGAATGTCTTTTTGTTTTCTTGACTTTTGGCGTTTAGTATAAAATTTATTTCTAATGATATGGAAATCAATAATTTCTGAAGCACTGTAGCTAGTACTAGCCTCAGCAAAAGAGATAAACTTATTTAGTGATTCTGCAGCTTCTGCCCAGCTGATTTTTTCCTTTTCTTCCGTTTCGGCATCTGAGTCATTTTCTTCAAGATTTTGAGTAGGCTGAGGGTTTACTACAATGTTGATAATGTCCTCATCGGTTAGTTCTTGTTCAACAGGCTCATTCTCGTCGATTAAAAGCCACTCCTCTACCTCATCTTCAGGCAGGTTTTTCAAGGGATTGTCAGTACTTCTAACGACATCCAAAACTTTGGTCAGAGCGTCTTGATGGTTTTCTTCCTCATCAGTCTGTAGAGTTAGGTCAGATGCAGGGTTTGCAGCTGGCCAAAGTTTTCTCCAGCATTTTTGGAGTGTTGTATTTTTTACCTGGTTCCAAGACTGTGCAATAGCATAGACGGCATCTTTTACTGTAAACTTTTTTTGAAAATCAGTCACGTCACAGTCGGCATTTAACAGGCCTTGAATAAAAGACCTTCTATAA
>KK118871.1:90197-117559 GCA_000611955.2 Stegodyphus mimosarum
GTGTTTAGAATTACTGGTTTAATAATTCCATATGCTACCACATTAAAAGAAGAGAAAAATTTTATTACAGATTAAGCAGTAGAGTCATTAGTTTATTTTTAATCCAGAAGATGAGAAAAATGACCAATGCCCTCGCCGGGACTCGAACTTCGGACCACTCGAATACGCGCCAAGGTCGCTGACCATTACACCCCGAATACATGCTAAGAAGGTGGGAGAAATACCTTATAAAGCTACTTAGCATTTAGGATCTTCAAGCAAATATACGACTGAAATCAGCAATATCGAAAAGAGACATGATGAAACGCTTATAGAAACCGCGGACTTTGTTTCTTGCCAGGAGGCTGGTGAAACACTTATACAGGTATCTCTGCTAAAACACATTTTCCTAGAAAATACTGTGTTGTGTGATATCGCGTTATTCGAGACTAATAAAAATAGAGGAATGCGTGCCCAAAACTTTTAAAAACAAAATTGTGCGGTTGTGTGTTATGAAATCAGAGGATGTCGGTCTTGCATGAGTGCAGATCTCTGGAATATCAGTTTGAAAATCATCATTGTCTATCCATGGCCAAACTACTCAAAAATTGTCTCTTTTGCAGGTGATATTGCTTTTATTAAAGCGGTCGTACCAGAGATATTTTACAGGATAATTGTAATGAAACACTTCAAATATGTTACCAACTTTGTAAAATTCAAAAACTGCAGATCTCACATACTAAGTCTTAAGTTTTATTAATATATAACCAGGGCAAAACATAACTGAAGCCTTAACTTTAGAACTGATAATCAAAAGATCAAGTCTATGAATGCAATCAAGCACCTTGGGTTAACAATTCACAAGAAATTCTCCTGGATTCCTCATTTACAAAATATTAATTTTCGTGCAACACCAATAGGTAATTGCCTACGACGCATGAATGGATATAACTGGGGCTTACGTCGCTATACAACACGGAATCTTCTAAAAGCAATTATATTAAAAATCGTAAATTACGGAGCAGGAACATGGGCACAACCGATGACAATGAGAAAGATTAAATGTTTAAATTCAGTTCAAAGGCCTTTTACTCTTTGCATTACTCGAGCATATCGCACGCACCTACATGAAAGTCCTTCAACTTAACCAAGCTGCAGAATTTAACAACAAAACCTTTCTGCCATCCAGCTATGGAAAAAAACAATCCCTATCTTGTTCATACAGCGCTTCAAGTCTATTTTCAAATATCATCAAATATAATAGTCATCTCCATAATAATAGTGTTTTCCAGACTGAATTGTCAGGCATAAAATTAAGCTTTAATTCCAAACTACAAAATTCAATGAGCCTAATGACCATTTTTGTAATGATCAGGCAGATGAATTAGCCAAAAGAGCAGCTTTTAATCAAGATGGTATTGAAATCACCCTTCTATGGTCTCTTTCAAATATCAACTCAAACAATTTGCTACAAAATATTGGCAAGATTTGTGGAATAATGCTTCACAGGGAAGGCGCACATATAACTCAGTCCCCAATGTAAGCAACCAATAAATCTTTGTATTCGAATCCTTCACTAAAGTACTATTATATAACAATACACAGATCCTTCTCCACATATTTCTACGCAAGAGGTACGGCGAACTCCGACATCTGCAAATGTGGGTAACAGGGAACTCCTGATCATTACACTTTCTCATACCCCTTTTTTAAGGGCAATCACATGAAATTCTCACAAACTGATCTCCTGGCATTCCAAAGGTTTCTAATTAAAGATAAACATCAGTATCCGAAGCTTCAAAAAATTATGCAACGACTCTCTGCCTACAGCCTAGACTTCTGTTCGATATAAGTTCTCCTACTGCATAAATTTAATGAATTTCTACACCATGTGAATATGTTCAAAATGATTCTATTTGTCAGTTTAATAAACTGTAATAACCCCGTGAACATCTCTGTATTATTATTATTATTATTATTATAGTTCAATATATCATTGTGCTCCCAGTATTTATTATATTTATCTGTTATTTTTGTTGCACTAAAGCAGACGCTCAATTTACTTTGTGAATTCCAATTGTATTGAAACTATATTGTAATATCTTTGTGTCCTAAATCATTATTTTTAATAAATACTGCATGAGGGGCGTCCGGTGGGATTGCACGATGTACCATAATAGGTAAACTCTAGATTCATTGGAAAGCTTCAGTTGCTCATTTCCTCAACCTTTCTTTGCAAACTCTTATAGAATTTGCAATTTTTTAAGAGCTAATAGGGGAAGGCATTACTAATTGACCCATGGTACATCGTTGGTGTCCCGCATACTTTTACCTGTACCTGTAGTAGCATAATAGTAAATATATAATTATTTCATATGGCGATGCAAATCTTAGAAACCTATAAATAATCTTTGTGGTACTCGTACAGGAAACAGAGATATTACATGTTAGGATAGGTAATCCAAACATCTGTATTTATCCATCGAAATTTATTTTCACCGATCAAGTAAATAGAAATCCCAACCTCCATCTTCAGCCCGTCCAATTAGCGACAAACCCCTGAAGAAGAGAAGAACTGTCTTTTACCTACATACATTTCTTTTTCCTTCGGTTGCGACAAACCAGACCTAAACGGCAAACAAACTCCCGAAGAATACATTAAAGCACTTAATGCGGGCGGCGACTTTTCCCGGGTCCCCGGTAATTGCTCTTCCACTTAAAAAGGAAACGCTGATGGAACCGGAAAGAATCGCAAGAGGGTGGGCCTAAGTGGCCTTGTCGAGCGTCGGGGCCAATAGCTAATGTTAAGTGCCGATCGATTCTTATTTATTTATACCATGTTGTGTATTTATTAAAGAGGAAGTTTCTTTTGATATCGAAAGAAAAGAGGACGACCCGGTAATGACTCAAAGCGGGCCTCTTGCTGCCCGCTTGATGGATGGGCCTGTATGGCGGGTCTTTTACAAGTTTGATGAGAGAGACGTTTCTCAATGAGAGGCTATCGACGGCTGATTATTGAAGGTATTGGAGGAGAGATTAGTAACGGATCAGATTTGCTTGCCCATTGATTTTTCTTCTGTTACGAATCTCTTCAGCTGTCTCTCCACGTTCGATAGAAGGAGGATTTATTAAAGCGGAGATATTGTTTAAGTATTCGGAATATTGGACGGTACTTTCATGCGTGCACCACAGATGGGAAATATGAACGTCGTTTATCATGTTGCTGACGTTTTGAAATTCCTTTTTTTTTAAGCCTAATCTTTAATGGATGAGATTTTGGCTGAGAAAAAGAAATTAAGATGAGAAAATTTTCATAAATATCCGTATGCTAAACTACATATCTTGGTACAATTATTAGTTACCATGGGAGACACAACTTAATTTTACAAATTATGTTCACTTTTCTCATCTGATTAAGTGCCCACCAGCGGCCGAGTGATGATGAAGGTCGCTAAACACTGATAGTTCGATTTGAGGTTTGAATCCCAGCTAACGAGTTGGCTGCATGGAATTTTTGTAGTTCTCCCCATGTGTAACGTGTATACGAGCCAATGTTCCTTAGAATGTCATCCACGAGGACATCCCTCCTCTTAGGCAGATAGATAGCCCTCGAGTGCTAAAGAGAAGTTAAAATTCAAACCATGTTTAAAAGATTGAAAAATTAGAGTTAAAATTCTGTGAAGTTTTCCTTCTAACGGTATAAGTTTCATGAAAAATCAATTGTAACATACGACAATTTCGATATTTTTAAATCAGATTGAGCCAGTTAGTTAGAATTATAATTAATAAGTGGTAATTTAATATGAAGGCAAAATACATATCCTGTACCAAAAATAAATAAACAAATAAAATAAAAATAGAACCTGAAAGGGTTTAGATTTTTAATGATCCTTCCAAAAGGGCTGTTTTAAAGTTTAATATGATTTATCAATGGAGATTATCAGTAGATATGGCCCAGGTGAAACAGCGAAACGTTTTATAGGATACTAGATGCATATGCATTTGGAAGTTATAGTAGTATTAGTATAGTAGTATTACTAGTATTTAGTAAAGTTATATAGCCTCTGTATATTTAAAAGTGAAAAAATATGTAATATAATTCTAGAAAAAAGAATTGAATGCTTTTAATAAGATTGTGGGATTTTACTTATTTAATTCAGTGTTCAATCTTTGAACCCTACAAACACTAATAAGCAAATAATCGCTTAAGCATGTGAATAGAGACGTTAGACTTACGAAGGGTTAACTACCCTTTATTTCTCACAATAAATATGATACAATCAGTTCCTGTCTCGGAACGTACAGCAAAGCCTCCACTTGGGCTTGAACGTAAACGAACATAAAATTAAACTTAACTAAGCTTAACTAAAGCTAACTGAAAGATATAGCCGAAGCTATCAAGATTCCAAGTAGTTGTCCCTAAATCTGAATTAATTCGGCGAAACCAAACTAGGGCCTAAAGTATGGCCGAGCGTAGAGAGACGTATCCAAAAGGCAAACGCGCGCTAGTCAGGAACTCGGGCTCTCTCTCGAAGTCGGCGAAACATCGACTTAAATACTCTTTACTCATTTGTATTAACTGCGTTTCTGAAATTAAATTCTGGTAGGAAATTGTAAGTTGAAACTAGAAAATAGGAAAGATACATAAACTTAAAATAACTGTTAATAAAATTAGGATAAACCGTAGAAGATATATCATGAATTAAATGCATTTTATTTAAATCAGTCAATTAAAAAGTAAAAAAATAATATTCTTAAGAACTGCAACTATTGCTTTTAAATAACTTAACCTATTCATAAATACCAAACAAATTAAATTTGGAAGAAATTTGGATCTTACAGCTTTCCGAATGGCAACTGATTTAAATGGAAAGTGAAATGAATGAAAAGTGAAATAACGTAAAATCGAGTTTCGAGACTAATAGCTCTTTTGAGATGTATCCCCCCCCAAAAAAAAGTTATTTTGACGTAGATGTGTAAGGTTTTAGTTAAACTAACCAAGTTTATTTTAATTTAAATCTTTTCTATCTCCTCTCTGCTTCAACTTCCTGTCAGAAGAAGCGCGCGTTTTTAGCTTATGTTAATTTTTGAAGTTCAGCCAAGCACTATTTAAGACAGAGGTAGAAACCTCTCGGTGTGTGAGAGCTTTGCCTCAGATCACGGTCACGCTGCTCAACGTTTGCCAGTCCACCAAACGTCCAGCGGAGCAACCTCCTCTACAAAGGAAATTGCCGAGGATACAACGACGGAATTTCAAAAGAAAAAGAGACGAGCAGGCTCCGAAAGAACAACGAAAAACGAGGAAACTGAACCAGGCCACAACTTACTCAAGTTTTAAAGATTGGGCCAAGAAAAGGATGGACGATCATAATAAGATAAGTACAATTTCGTATTCAAAAGTTTAGTTAATTTTTGAGTATACTGCAAGTTGCAGGACTGATTTTACCTCAAGCGAGGTTGACTTTTACGCCAAGTGAGCGATAAGTTCTCATATTGAAAGTAAAATGTTTTGTTAAAAGAAATTGTAATTCTTAAAGATTTAAAATTACTTAATTTTGTAAATAGATTAATTCTGTAAAAGCAATGAATTGCTGAAAAGAATATGTTAACTAAATGATTTTGTACGACGCTTTGTCTAAAGACTTGTAAAATGTCTAGAATGAAAATTCGGAAAATTGAAAAACACGATTTAGTCTGTAGACTATTAATTCAATGTAATTTGATATTTCAAGAAAGTACCTTGAGAAAGGAATAGGAAGCACTTGCTGTAAGCTTAGAAATTTAACCTATATTTCTGTAAGCTTAGAAATTTAACCTCTATTTGCATTTCAGGATTGCTATGAAATTGTTAATGTGTTATGAAATGTAACAAATAATATTATGCTAGCAATGCACGTTAAGTGCAATATTAATGTGAATGTTGTGTGCAAACTGCGAATTTGTATGCATGAAAAGTTAAAGATTGACTATTTTAGAATGCAAGTGTTAATTAGGCTCTCCACCAAATACACTTAAAGTGTTAGACATAAAGCTAGTGAGAACCTTAGGATTAGCTGGTTATAGGGCGTTTTTTTCAGGTCTCGTATGTCAAGTTCTAACTAATGTTAGTCGATTGTAGGTGGAAGAGTTGAACACCCCCGAACACATAAAAACCCGCAATGGCGGTTTGCTTTACATCCAACACCGGTGAGAGAGCATACGGGGGAAGAATTTAATTGTGCTTGAATGATAATGTGTGTGTGCAAAATTACACAGAAAAAAAAAAAAAGGATTTGTACCACTTAGAATTATTCTGTTATGTCATACTAAAGTTGTTTTCCTTCCAGATTTTGCTGGAAGGAGTAAGACTGTTTGAAGAATAAGACTTGAAAAAAAAAATGTTGAAGATTGTTGTTCCAGAAAATTTCGTCTGTATTTTACACAAACATATATTGCCTTGTAAGAGTTGGCCTAAGTTTAGAACAGTGAAATTTTCGACTATTTAGAATTGCTAGTTTTCAACATGGTCCGTTTGGACCAAAGTAGTTTAACTATCGCAATTCTGGCGGGAAGTATGTAAGGTTTTAGTTAAACTAACCAAGTTTATTTTAATTTAAATCTTTTCTATCTCCTCTCTGCTTCAACTTCCTGTCAGAAGAAGCGCGCGTTTTTAGCTTATGCTAATTTTTGAAGTTCAGCCAAGCACTATTTAAGCCAGAGGTAGAAACCTCTCGGTGTGTGAGAGCTTTGCCTCAGATCACGGTCACGCTGCTCAACGTTCGCCTGACCAGCTAGCAGTTTAAATTTATAAGCCATAGTGCTTACTACGTGATTGCATTGTAAAATAAATTAAAGTGCGGTAGTATTTAGTATACCTTGCTACGCACCCTTTTCGGTAGAGGCCAACTTCCGCGAATTGCTCTGCGAAGCAAAGTTTAATTTAAGTTCTATTTTAATTTATTTAAATTTATTTGATTGTTAAGTTCGACCAAAGTGTGGTCTGTTACGTTCTGTATCTCTCCCGAATTGGGAGGTTTGTATTTAATAGTGATTGAATAAAAGAGGATTTCAAATCCCTTCACGTGCAGTTATTCTCCAGCCCAGCAGTTACATCAGAACATAGCGTACCTTCCGCTCCCTGTTCCAGTTCAGGACTTAGAACGTAAGGATAAGAACCCTTTACAGAATTACCATGTTCTCAAAGAATACACACAGAATGCTAAGTCCTGACAGATGTTCTCAGGAAATTTTTGCAGAATTTATTTTGCTTCTGACGAAAAGGGACTTGTGTCTAATCGCATTCAAAATCAGAGAACAGTTATTCAGAGAACTGCATCTGTTGCTTTTAAATAGTTTAGTTTGTTAATTAATAACAGACAGTTTAAATGTGAAAGAATAATATTTTAAGTTTTTCTGAAAAGCAACAGACTCGAATGAAAATGAAACAACGCATTAATATGAGCCTATGCAAAACAGCGTTTCTAGACTAACAACTCTTTCGGGCTAAGTAAAAAAAATTCTTGCAAGTCATAGCTCTCAAATGTTTTCAGTTTTCCCTAACGCGATATATCATTAATGTCAATTTCGCCAGTAAAAGTCTCTAGAAGTTCATGGTGGATCGACGGATACAACATCTTTTAAATAAGTCTCAGAGATGGTATGTTTTGATTCCAACATGGTCTTTTTTTATTAAAATAGAAAATATTGTTGTGCTATGTTGTGCTCTTTATGAATTCTATGCTTACTTGTCACTGAAATAAGATTAGATTATTTTTTGAAATTTTCCCCCATGTTTTAACGTAGTGTGTTATGTATAATCTTAAATTTACACAGCTCCTTAAAAACATCAAACTCTCAATTCGCAGAAGTTTCATTTATCTGAAATTCCACAAATCTCTGCTTGCTTGTTAAGTCTTTTTGAAAGACAGTTTCTCAAAATATGATAAATAGAAATAATATCCAAATTATATTTCCACTATTTCTGACACATCTATTGTCACAGAATCATTGAAAATGTTAATATATATTATTACGAATCCTGTATGTGAATAATTTTAGTAAAATTATATTTTTGCGTTCTACAGGTTCGTGAATTTGGAGTGATTGATGACAACTCTTGATGGAAGAATCCAAACACAATTTATTCGCCACTATTATACAGGAGAGTTCCAAAAACGCGTTGCATCGTCCAAAAAACTACAATAAACACGTTGAAACAATCAGCAACACAGTTTTCAGGCTATAACGCTGAAAACAGCTTTACAGTAAAGCACTAAGTACAGTTCGCGACTCGGTCGTTCGCTCTCAAGCTAATCTCTGAACTTAAGTCACTACTGCAGTGCTGAATTCAAGACACTCTTCCACACCGCCTACGGGCAGGGTACATATAGCTTTTCATCTACCTTCGAAAACATTCTCGAAGAAACCGCTAAGAATTCATTCTAGAAGGTTCTCGCTCCGTCTATGGCATATCGCGAAATGTCGCCGAATGGGCGACTTCGCGTCAAATCTGGCAACACTGCTTATCCTTGTGACTTTCTGGCAACCCTAAACCCGCTTTCCGGGAAGCTAGCTTACCGCAGCTGGGCACTTCGTAACAATATCTAAAATTATAGTATCTCTTGTATAATATAACATAAAAGGCCTCAAGAGAGTGAAGCTTTGTCGGAAAAATAAGGTTACAGGGGCAAGTTCACTTAACACTAAGTTAAATGAAGCGCCAAACTGGCAGTGGTTTTGGCTACTAATTTTTGTCTTCAAATTTGGCGAGAAATCGCCAAACCGCCACAATCGACAAACCTGAGGACCATTTAGCGACATTTGGGTGTTACTCCTGTATAACTATAGCTAGTCCTATCACGATGTAAAGGTAACAATATTCAGCCCTATGTAACTGTAACTTGCCTTCCTGCTATTTAGAGAAATCGAAGGTAGTGGAAAATTTTGGTCGGCAGAGGGAAAACTATATGAGACCGGAGACAGCATCATTTCTCAGTTGAGTTCGGAGTATTAAGAGATTTTCGTGCGAGCTTCGCTCTTTAGATGCGCTTTGCATAGCGTTGTATTCAACGCTTTGAAGTAGTAACTGCTGATTGTGGTCTGCCATACTGAGAAAAGCTGTACAATTACATTTGTGAAAATTTACAGAACTCTAGAGGGTTGCTTTTGCGAAAATAAATTCTCTCTACCTATCATCGATTCTCCATTACGAACCTGTACACACGTAATAATAAGTAATTGTCGACATGTAAAATTCACATTCTGCAACTCTTGATGATATATTGTAAGGTATATTTTAATTTTATAACAGTTATTTTAATTTAGCTAACTTTTCCTATCTTGCCTCGTTTCAACTTATAACTCCCTACCGGAATGAATTCTTAAAAATCGCGTTGAATGCAAATGAGGAACAAATAGTATTAGAGGAAAGTTCAACTTACTTTTGAGAGACAGAGAGCTGGGAATCCTGAGTAGTGCGACGTTGCCTTTTGGCTAAGTCTCTCCAACTACTGCTACGCTCGGCCGTATATTTCATGCATTTGATAGTTCACCAGCTAGTTTAAAACTAACTACGCTAGAACTGTGTTAACTTCGGCTAAATCTCTTAGTTAGTTCTTATTTCTTATTTTTGAGTTTAAGCCCGAGTGGAGGCTTTGTTGTGAGCCCGAAGAAAGGGGCCGACTGTTCATCTTGTTTTGAGTGAAATAAAGGGTTGAGTTTACGATCTCTGTTGGTCCGTAGGCTGCGTGCGGCTCCCAAAGCATTTTTATGCGGCCCGTGAACACATTTGAATTATGTATTTGTTGCAAATACGGTGTGGCAAAGTTTTCAAGATTTTAGTTTTTTGAAGTCATTGTTTTCATTTCCATTAAAAATTAACATCAGTAACGTAATAGAATATCTATAAATGAAGATAATTAATTTACAGTGTAATATGAACCTTATTCAAAGATTTGAAGATAGAGGTTTTGTTAGTTTTAATTTGTAGTTGCGAAAAAATAAATAAGCTCCGTCATGAATTTTTGCATTAAGAATAATCGCTTTGTTTGGGAATGCATTTATATGTCAACTTCTTTTTCCACAGTTGAAAGTTCATAAGGAAAGAACCCGATTGACATGTGAACATCTACAATCGGTATGTAGATCATTTCCAAAAATTTCTCTCCAAAGATACAGACTCTATCACAATCGACAATCGAAACGCCACCAAGCGTCAAGGTGTAGTAAGAAACTGACAAGTTTGTAATTATTTGCAAACAAACATATGTATTTTTATTTATATGTCGAAGAAAAATTTAATAAATAAGGGAAGGAGACTAGTTTGTTATTATTTATTCTCAAGTTTTCTCTCACTAGGCAAATTTTTTCTGAAAACTTAGAACGTTTTCATAATTTGTTTATTTTTAGTTTAAATTAAAGTAATCTATTTAACGATTATTTAAACATGTTAGAATTAATTCAAAGAAACATCAATCTAAGAATTTATTATCTAGCTGTCAAAATGTTTGAATTACAAAGTGTACCCATCATAAAGGTCTTAGAAATACCAAATTTTAGATTTCAGATTAGAAAATAAATATAAATTTGAATTTTTTTCCATTGTGATATTATCATTATTGTTCATGTATGTTTTCATAAATATTTAGTGAGCGAAATTAAAAATTCATTTAAAATCTCTTTTATTAGCCCAAAAGGAAAGTTGGTTTCGAATGAGACAACGAACGGCATTTTGCTGCTTTGGATCACTAAAAATAGCATATTACTTTTTAAATTATTGCCACAAAATATTATCGCCCTGTATTATGTTTTAAGAAATTAAATAATGAAGGATCTGCATGAAGATATGCATGTTTCTCGCATGGTGAAAAAACGACGGTACATAGACGCATCAAATTTTGAATGACGTAATTTTCTCTCGAACATGGGACTTGGAAGCCTGAATTTTGAATTTCTTTTAATATCTATTTCATATTTTGCAAAACTTTAACGAATTTTTGATTAACAAATTCAACTGTTTCAAAGCGAGCAGTGGCAACACTCTACGGAATAAAACATTTTTATGTCCATAGTGCGAGATTGCCCATCGAAAGATAATACTGTTTTTAAATATTTTGTGATTTTGCTGTTGAATGGAATTTTATGTGACGTAAACGCCAAGAACCTGGTACAATACAACTCCAGTTATGCGTGCTCCGATTATCCGAATCGCTTTCAGAATTTAAGAAAAAAATAAGACAGAAACGTTTCGTCGTTCACCATGGCTTCTAAAAGAAAACGTGTTGTGTTATCGTTAGCGGATGTAATAAAAATTATCGAGCAATCAGATAAAGGAGTTACGGGTAAACAGTTGGCTAAGATGTACAGTTTTGGACAATCAACGCTTTTCAGACATTAAAAGAAGCAAATCGTGTGTGATTCGTCAGACCCTGGGTTTCAAATTCTAAATGATGATGAACTTATTGAAAGTGTGAGGGGAGAAAAGTGTTGAGGAAGAAGATGACCTTAATGTCGTAACTGAAGTGGGTACTGGACCATCAGCTTGTGAACCGTTTGCCGGCCTTGAAACTGAGGAACACTAATATGATGAACTGAGGAAAGACTGAGAAAAACGGAAAACTGTATGCCAACATTTAACGCTGCATCGTGATTTCTAAACGTATACTGTTATGCTGCTTTTAAAATTCTTGTAATTTTAACAGAACTCCTCCAGTTGTGTATAATTCAGATAATACGTTAAAATTAAATCTAATGCGAGATACAAAATCAACACGTCCTCCTAAACCTTGGATCGCTCCTAAGAGTTCGCAAAGCAAAATCCGCTAGCCAAAGCTCAAAACCAATAAATTAAATTCACCCATCAAGGAAGCTGAGCAGAATGAGGGTCAGCCTATGTTGCCAAGCGCTGTCTGTCTAAAGAATTCTGTGATTATTTATATTTTATACAATTTGTTTTGTGGTGATAAATGATGAAAGTAGAAGTGCATATAAAGCCAAAATCGGTGGCTTAGCTAGAGAGCAGCTCTTTGCCCCGGGCGGCAAATTTTCGGGGGCCAAATATGTCGCGTAAAACATTATTTTAAAGGGCTTCATTTGGATCGTCGAGGCACGTAATGAATGATGAGGTTCTGAATTGCATACTAAATTAAATTTAGGAAAACAGTAGTTTTGCTGAAGATAAAATATTCAAAGAAATTATCCCGAGATTTCAGCTAGCTGCATACTCTTGTTATACCTTTATTACACTGTCGAAATGTTTGAATAAAAATTACGAGTATCAGTTTAATTCGCAACATGGGAACATTAATACTAAAGAATTCCTTGTTAAGAGAGATGTATTTCAAGAATTTTATTCCAGGTAATTGCTAGGTAAAACAAAACAGGAATGCGGAATGGCAGTCCTTTTGAATTTTTGCAGTTTATTCTAAAATACAATTTCCAGAACAAAGTTCCAAGTATTATAAAACTAATGGGAACTTTCCTATACTGCTGTAAGCGCTATTCGTTGTGAGAAGAATTTTCGAAGTAAAAATCCTTTAGAAAGTATCTTAAACAATAAATATTTATTTTGCATTTAAGACGTATATGAATATTATAAACGTTTCTATATTGTCTATGTCTGCAGCAATCAAGCAACTGGCAGTATTGGCCACAGCAGTTCGACAATATTACAGCAACTGTACAATCAAATAGATAGTTATGATGTCATCGACGGAAGAAAAAACAAGGAAAATAATAATATAATTTTTATATGTTGGACTTAAAACTTTACTTCAGAAATAAACACAGAGTTTAAATTTATTTCCCTATATGTCATTTTGTCTTTTTTGGTCCTAAGCGGCTTTGTTCCTGAAGGACTATTGTTTTCGTTTTGCGATTTTGCGTCGGAAACATTAAAAGTCTGAATCACTTTCCAAACTGTTGCCATCAAATTTTGCAGCTCTGTATTATATTTAAAGAAATTAAATAAAGAAGAATCTGCATAAATGTATATATATTTCTCCAAATGTGATAAAACAACGGTACCCAGAGTCATCCAATTTTGAATAACGTACGTTTCCACCCGAAAACGCACATCTGGAAGCCCAAATTTGGAATTTGAAATTTGTTTTATTATCTATTTCATATTTTCTAAACTTTAACGAATTTTTGATGAACAAACTCAAACGATTTAAAAGCGAGCAATGGCAATACTCAACGAAAAAAAAAAGTTTTTATCTCCAGCGCGCGGAACTGTGTATCGGAAATTTGAAAGATAGACTAATTTTAAATTTATTTTGCGATATTGCTGCTGAACTGAATTTTACGGTTTAAGTGTGAAGAACATGATATTTAATAAATAAATGTAATACACAAAATATTATAAAAACGTCCCTTTGGACGTAATTTAAAATCTGAAACCTTCCAATTTTTTTTTCTTTGTGTCTGAGTGTGTGTTTTTTTTAGTTATTTATCTGTATATAAAGAAGGGTGTAAATTTACGCATCGGCTCTGGAGACAAAAACATTGACAACTTCGAGCGGCAAAAGCTCTAGCTTATGTCACTAGCAAATTAATAAGATAACCGGGTTAATTATACTTAACAGAGTACAACAGATACGTAAAAGACAATTTTTTTAGTCATATGCAACTATTTTTTGCGCTTAAAAGTATCCGAAAAGATTCACTTTTTAAATCTAATACATTTCTTGTAGGCCCACCAGCGGCCGAGCGGTAAAGACGCTGAACACTGGTACTTCGGTCTGAGGTTCGAATCCCGTGAACGGGCTGGCTGCATGGGCGTTTTCGTGGTTTTCCCCATGTGTAACGTGTATACGAGCCAGTTTCCCTTAGAAAGTCATCCACGAAGGCATCCCTCCCTTTAGGCAGATAGCCCTCGTGTGCTTTGCCATAATTGAATAACCTAACCTAACCCAACCATTTCTTGTAGTAACTTTATAACACTTTCATTCAATTTCAATCTTAGAATGTCTTTTCAGAATCATTTTGAATTTTTGTACATCTTAGTTCAGAACACACATGGCCTGAACAGCTATTTAAAATCTAACATTCTTAAATTCAGAACTAAATTATTTCTTCACAAGAATCTTAAAAGATCTGTCCTGTCTTATGCATTGGAAGCTTGGGCACTGACTTTACTGTGATGAGGAAGCTTTGAGGATTTTTGAGACAGGAATTTGGTAGACTAGTAAAATTCTTCAAATTATAAAAACATAAATGGCCATCATCTGGCCCGAATCCTTGAAGATCGGTGTTGTAAGAAAATGCCCATAGTCTTTCTGGCAAAGACTATGGGAAACAGACCTCGAGGTAGACCCCCAGTGGATTAATTGCGTTGAAAATGACTACATTCTAAAGGTCAAAAACTGCAAGACAGTTGCAAGACAAAAGCAAAGATGCGTGGAGAAGGCCAGGGCCCACCCTGGACTGTCGAGCCAATGAAGAAGAAATTCAGAACACAAATTTAAAAAAAATGGGTGAACAATCTATTTTTTGTCATTTGTCTATTTTTTGTTAATCTATTTTTTGTCAGTCTATTTTTTGTAATATGAGTCCTTTAAGTTTATTTGAATAAAAATAATGGACGATATTTATTTATTACATGTTTTATTACGTTAATTAAGTTTAGTTTTAATAATATTTTAAATGTAAAAAGTTCTAGATAATTTTCTAATGCTCAAAGGAGTTTTTAATCTCCAGAAATAAATTTGTTTTTCCAGTTAAGATTAAATCCCAGAACCATTTTTTTTGTTTCATTAGTTATGATTGATTCATATTTAACTACAAAACCCCTCTTGCATTTATATAATATAGCTTCGCCCAGATGAATGGGCTTAGTTAACTAATTATATTATTGTGATATTGTCAGATATGTTGATCGCGCAACTAAAATCAAAAATAATTTTAATAATTATACAAATTATATTACCGTAATGTAATATATGTGATGTAATATGCAAGTGAGCTGCAATTGTCTTAGCCGCTATTGATCGGCCTCATGGTTAAAGCAGCTCACCTAACATACACGAACAAAAATAAATAAATAAATAAATAAAAATAAAAAAAAATATTTAAAAAGTGATTCGTCGTTTATAGCGAATCAACGTAAAGTGCCAAAACGAAATTATGGCCCTTCTGGACAAATTGCCCCTTTGGCTTAAAAACTTTGTCAGGACTGAGTGTTCGGTGCATATTCTTGGCAAACATCTTCGTGAAAGTACTTGAGTCCTGAGTTTGAACAGGGAGCTGAATGCAGCTATGTTCTCTGGTAGAATATTGTGATTAAGTGGTAAAAGAACTGCACTTTAAAGGGATTTAAAATCCTCTTTTATTAAACCACAATTATTTACAGCCACTTCCCAACTCGGGAGGGATACAGAAAATAACGACCGCCATTTGGGTCTAAACTGAACAATCAAATTAATTTAAACTAAAGCTAATTAGAAATTAAGTAGCCATTGCTCACAGAGCTATGAACGAGAGGTTGGCCTCTAAACTAAATGGTGCGTAGCAAGATGTAACTAATACTGACGCACTTAGAATTACTTCAATAAATAATCAAGTAACAGCGCTACGGCTTAGAATTTAAATACTAGCCAGTAGCAAGATGTAACTAATAATGACGCACTTAGAATTACTTCAATAAGTAATCAAGTAACAGCGCTACGGCTTAGAATTTAAATATTAACTAGTCAGGCGAACGTCGAACAGAGTAACAGTGGTCTGAGACTAAAAGCTCTCTCATGCTGAAAGGTTTCTACCTTTTGCTTAAGTAGAACTTGGCTCCACTTCAAATTAGCATAAAGCTGAAACGCGCGCTTATTCTAACTGGAAGTTGAAAAGAGAAGAGATAGAAAAAGTTAAATTAAAATAAAAGTTTGTTAGTTTAACTAAAACCTTACAACATATTTAAAATAAAAATATAAATAAAATAAGTTAAAAAAAAGATTTGAAAGATTTCAGATTTTATATTACCCCCAAAAAGGGCGTTTTTTTAACGCGTTTTTGTGTGTTGCCTTTGTTTATTAAGTATCATGTTCTCCGCACTTAAAATAGATAAAATTCAATTCAACAGCAATATCAAAAAACATTCAAAAACAGCAAAACAGCATATCTTTAGAATTTCTGATACACAGTTTTGCGCGAAGATAAAAATACTTTTCCGTGCAAGGTTGCCATTGTTCGCTTTGAAATCGTTGAGTTTGTTAATCAAATTTTCGTTAAAGTTTTACAAAATTTGAAATAGATAATGAAATAAATTCAAAATTCGGGCTTCCAAGTGCCCGTGTTCGGTTGGAAGACTACGTTATTCAAAATTTGATGGCTTTAGGTACCGTTGTTTTTTCACAATGCGAGAAGCATTCATGCAGATTCTTCGTTATTTTGTTTCTTTAAATATAATACATAGCGATAATATTTGGTGGCAACAGCTTGAAAACTGAATAGACGCAAAATGCCGTTTTGTAATTAATAGCCCTTTGGGCTAATAAATAAAATAAGATTAAAAAAATACTCAAAAACATTAGTTATTAATAACAAGAAATTAAATAAAACAAAATACACGTAGTTAGAAGCATTAAATTAAAATTCACAACTGTCGTGTTACCATTTACACAACTCATTAACTCATTTACAAACTTAAATTATTTTTTGTAGCAACAGAATTCCTTTATGCTGCCATTCTTTCCCCTAACATGTCGCAAAATTACGTAGTTTTCGATGAAACGTCGTGCATTGCCTTCAGCATTACGAAAATTGCAAATATTATTTTTTTGCAAATTAAATCTTTTCGGGTGCTTGAGGAAGCGCCCATGACCAATAATTGCTTGACTGTAATCAATATCTCTTATCATTCTTATATTTTTAGAAATTTTAAAGTTTAGAAGATAACCTTTGTTTTTTTTCCGAAATATTCCATTGCTCTTTCCAACAGTTATAAAAAAGGTCCTTGTTTTTACTAATAACGATTCGTTTTGACGCCTGAATATCCAAAGCATCCTCAGCATTACCCATAAAGCCTCTTTGGCCAACAAACACGTCGACACACTTTTCTCCTATAACACCAACATAGGCTTTCATTCAGTTTATTTTCGCTTCATGTATTTTTTCAACTTTTGCATAGAGATCTTTTATATATGAGACCAAAATATTATTATTATCAGCATCTACTAATGCTTTCAAACTGGAAAGGGAGTCTGTATATGCATTAATATCTGTTTTTACAGTTAGGTTTTTTATCAATCCATTTAAGTGCAGATATAGTAGCAGCCGATTCGGCCTGAAAAACCGAATTGTAAGATTCAAGTCTAATTTTTCCATAATCTATTTCTATACTATACACATAAAACGCATACGCTGCGTCATTTCCAGTATCAAAATCCGAACCATCTGTAAATATATCCAGTTCTCCCACGCAGAAATTTTGTCTAAGAGCAGAAAATACGTATAATATGTACTAAAATATCTTTAATTTAAGAAAAATCAATCTTTTGCGTACGTAATTTAAAGTTATCGTAATAAAATATTGATAGGGACTGCATACCGGCCAATATGCAAACGACTTCCGTCGAGGGTGTTTTAACATCTGGTCAGAAGTAGCAGCATGGGTCGTTGTATTGTATCTAATTTATTTCTGATTCGCTGCAGGCCCGTGGCTCTGGAACCCCAAGCTCCAGCATCATATAATATATTGGGAATAACAATTGTTCTATAAACTAATTTAATAATGCTATTTTTCAATGCTAATAACTCAACTGAGAAATTTCTTTATAATGCGTCAGAATGGGGACTGTTCTTCTATAAATATAATTGAAATGGTGCTCAAAGTTCAATTTACAATTGAAAAAAGCTTATATCGAACTTATCTGAAACTAACGCACAAATTTTAACAAACATATAGGAGACTTTGGAATAGCGAAATTCTAGATACTTTCCAAATCTTAGGAAAATAACATAAATCAAGACATTTATTATATAATAACACAAAAATATCAGAATATTTCCAAAATAAAAATTTTACCATTGTAGCCGTGATCCCACCCTGTCCTAGGACACTACGGTTACACAGGTTATTAACCACATAGAGCCTCAATCAAAGTTTTTTTTAAAATAACCCTTAATAACCTCAACATTATTGATATCAATTGATTCAATTACGAAAATAAAAGATAAAATAATACGAACTCATAGACTTGCAACTACAACACTTCTGACCTGCGCCGAAAATGTCATTATATTACCGTATTTCCTCTCATATTTCATCACTTTTTACTTTCTTTTTTCCAAGTAAAGGAAGTATTGCAATCATGAAAAACTCCGAGATCATATTTCAACGAAAATATCCATTTTGGCCGTTATCGAATGCTATTTAACGATGTTTTTGCTTGACATCTGTACGTAAGGACAGGACTCTTTTTCCCCAAACGGATTATAAAATAGATTTAAAATGGATTTAGACGAGACTTTTTCGTGACGTCTGTACATACGTATGTATTTATCTCGCATATCTCAAAAATCAGAACGTTGAAATTTTTTATATAGGACTGCTATAACATGTAGTTGTGCACCTCCCTTTTTGATTGCAATCGGCTACACCAAAAGTATATAAACATATATACATAAATATACCCCAGCTGTTACTCGGCTCCGTGAGTTGTTTCTTTTTTTTAATTCTTACATGTTGTTAAATTTTTTGCTTTAAAAATGATTGAATTATGTTATTCTTATCTTCCGGTTAAGGTTTTATGCGTTTAGTTAATCTGCATGCAATATTAGTAGAATTATCAACGATTTAAAAGTTGTTTAAGTGTGGCTAAGCTTACTTTTTGTTTACCATAACAGCCATATTTGCTTACTCCTGAATTAGCAGAATAGTGAATTACGTCAGTTTCTACACCTTCTATGTATGCCTTGTCCAAAGGTAAACTTTCAGTTTTCCGCACCGAAAAGTCTGCTTTCTTGCCTGCTGGCCGAATGGCTTGGTTTTGCGTAAAAACTCTAATTTTAATTGTAAAAATTATTGTTTTAACTGTATTTAGTGTTTTATGTTTTCTATAGCTTTCAATTTTTAAGGAATAAATTTATGTATTTTTGCCTTATCGCGAAGTGAGAACTGAATTTATTGAATGAGAAATATATCTCTAATGAAATTCGAGGAAATAAGTTTAAATGAAATGCAGGAAAAAATGCGTGTAATTTAATATTCCGTACAAGAAAGTTATTTGGTGCATACATCAGATTTTTTTTTAACTATTTTTATCGTTCGAAAATCGAAATAGGAAAACTATGCGAGTAATTTATTTTCCGAGATACGCGGTTACAGTAAGAACATAACAAATGAGTAATCCTGAATAAACTATCGGTAAATATCACAATATTATTTCTTTAATAGAAACTTACCTTTCAAAAATATTACGTAGGGATATTAATATTACAATATCAGGCGATATTTGGCTGCTCAATTAACCTGAAAAGCCCTAGGGACACCTCAAATGAGTCTTGATTGCGATTCGCAAGACGGAGATTGGAGGAACGAATGAGAAGGAAGGCGAACAAAGACCTGGATTTCGAAAGATGGAATAAACTGCTGTAGATCACTTGGAACATAAATGACTAGAATGCGTTGGAACGTAAATATCAGAAGTAAGGTGAAATCACCTGTTTGGAAAGATTCTTAAGTGGGAGAAAATTTTACGTCCGGATAGCTTTACGAAGAATTTGCATAAAATAATTTCAAATTATGTATATGCGAGGGAAAATATGATGGATGAAATGGTATTACAGAAATGCAACTGCAACTGGAATACACTAAATAAAAATAAAAATAATCGTGATAATACAATTTACCAATAAACTAATCCTCGGAGTCAAAAACTATTTACAGTAGAGGAAGGGGAAAATTGTAGGAATATTTTTTAAATTTTCAGAACCTAGTGCTGAAAAGCTAGTGGAAAATACGGGAGGGAATACAGTATCTAGTATCTTCTTGCACAACAGTACAGAAGCAACGTTGATTGTTAAACAACATCTAGAAAGATTAATTTTGTACCCACCTTGTATCACATTTAATTACACCTTTCACCAGCTTACAAAACTCAAATATATGCTTCCTTTTTTTTCCTCCAAAGATAAACTTTTTGCTTCTGAAACTGGCCTTAGAATTGCTTCTTTTTGTCTTTCACCAGCTGTCAAGAAATTAGAAAACTGTCTACTTGCCACACTCAAGGATGTCACCCTGCTCAGAAGAAAAATCCTTTTGTGTTCCTTAGTTCCTCATATGAAAATTAACAAAGGCAATCCCCTAAAAGCACACTTTCAAATGAGATGTAGTTTCCTTTGCAACGCCAGCTACAAAGGGAGTAAAAGAGCATTCCTATTTCCCGTCTTTTTAGTGAACATTGCTTTGTATAATCCTAATAGAAAGGCTACTCTGGCGAGTTTTAAAGTATTGTGAGATGAACGAGGTTTAAGGCATGAGTTGTGTACTTTAAAATTATTGTTCAGTTTATTTATGTTATATTGTTACTTTAATTATTAATTCCAGATTTAGCAGTGGCGTCAACATCTCGCTTAATATGATTCAGAAAGCCAAAGAGAAAAGAAATTGTGTGAATTGGACGCACTCATTTTATAAAGTTTACGTTTAGAAGTAAAGTGTTCTAAAATGAGAGTAATCTAAAACAGTCTGAGAGAGCGTCTGAGTAATCAGAAAATTTTATTTATCTCCATGCATTTGACGTGTTAACAATCAACACTGAGCAGTGAAAAAAGTTCAGTTCTTTCCGTGGGATCAATGAGTTAACCTCAACAATGAGCAATCAAAAAAGTCTAGTTCTTTCCGTGCGATCGAAGAGTTAACATCAGTATTAATATTAAAAATATATTATTCGAGACAGATCATTAGGGATTGAAAACAAAGGTCGAAAGTTGGACCGGACACAATTTGTCATTTTAATTTAAAGTATTATTTATTTTGTTAGAAAATTGGAGAATCTCTAATTTATAATCTTAGGCACCAAATTCGCTTTACATTCAAAATAATATTTATGGAACTCTGAGTTTACTGATTATCACCGCCTACCGTAATCTATCTATATACTTAAAGAATAAAGTCTGTTTAGCCTTTATTAACTCAGTCACTACTGTAGCTATCGTCATCAAACCTTTTATAATTCTTTTCTGGGTCCTGGAAAAGGTCGACGTCCACGTTTTTCTAAAAAAAAAAGCAGTTAAAATCAGAGATATTAATTGAAAACTCCAAAAAAGGATAATTTTTCGTCCTCGATTTTCCGAGTGGCAACAGTCTCGCAAGCTGGAGATGAGAATCTACTTTATTTCGAACGTTGCCACTGCTCGCTTTCAAATCCTAAAGTGTGCTAATAAAAAATTTCGAAGTTTTACGACGAAATAAAAATAGCGTTGCCAAACATTAAATGCATTATTCTTGCTTCCAAAAATTCGTGGGAAGCCATTTTGGCTGTTCCCATCTTCGTACCACTTTAATCAACTGAAATAATAAAAAAACTCTGAAAGCGCTCATTTTCACACTCGTTTTTCCCAGTGGCAACAGTATCGCAAGTAGAAGATAAAAACTCTTTACTTCAAAAAGTGTTGCCATTGCTCGCTTTCAAATCGTAGAGTCTGTTAATAAAAAATTGTGTAAGTTTTACAAAATTTATATATATTAAGAAGAATGCGAGTTTATTTATTTGTTCGCGTTATTGATTTCTGATCAGTTATGAGAAATATTTTGCCACATTTAATCGACTAAAATTGAAAGTAGGTGAAATATTGGATGGAACTTGAGCTTTTACGACCATTTGATTAGAAAGACGAAAATTATTAAAAACGGCGTGCTATTGTTGCTGATATAATGAGAGAGAATTAGTTTATTTTTCCATGGAAATTTTTATGTGGGTTCCATATCGCATCAGACAGAAAAATGTGTGACTATGAATCTTAATTTTTGCATCGTTATTAGAGAAAGATGACAGCGGTATCGTTCTGTCTGGTGTTAGATACATTACTTTCAATCTAACTTAACTGGCATCGGGTACTTTTGCTAGTAAAATATAATAATAAATGATTACTAAAATCCTTAGAGTTTGAATTCTGTTTTAAAAGCAAAAATACAAAGAGCTTCTTCGATGTTCTCATATCCACGGCTTGCTAAAAACATTTATTATCTCAATTTTGTACACTTTTGTCATCTTCCGGATCTTGCACTTAATTAAGGCTACCTTCACATGTGCCCTTTTCTAACGAACTGCGGAACTTTCTCGCTCAATACAGTTTTCTCGATTGCAAGCAGACGCAAAGCTGCGCAAAATAGGTAACGAACCACAAAACTTTAGACTCACATCTCAACTAATTTGCTTTTTCGACTTTTCTTCGTAACACATCCAGAGTACTCAGTGAAAAAGAAATTTGAACAACAAATCACATTCGCAAAAAGCATCCTGGTGAAAAAAAAAATGGCAATGATTCCTCCTATACGCGTACACTAATAAACCAGAAAGGCAAGCAAAGTAAATCTACGGAATACAAACTAGCTCGTTGGATATGTTCCACCGCTCTTAAAAAGAATCGATTCTTACGTTTCAAAAGTTATCAAGAAGAGTAACGAATAAATAAATAAAGATCGAGAGAGAAATCGGACTTGGCCGAGGGTAGTGAGTGGGGTTTGCTAGTTGACTCAAACAAAATATTGTTTCGCAAATTATTGCAATCAGAAGTTTGTTTTGGGATGACTTTGTTGCCGAAATGTAGAAGTTCAGTGCACCGGATACAGATTCTTGTTAACGAAATTTATCCAAGGGATCAGCTTAGGCAATAAACTGCGTAATCTGAAGGTTTCTCGGGGAAAATGCTTAAAATATTCAATGAAGAGTCTAGCAAAATTGGCCACTCGTGAGTTAACAAAGAACATATAAGATATTATTTTATTCTAAGATAAGATTGTTTTTAAATTTGAAGTAAAGAGCGATAAGGTTCTGAATAAAATTTTTGCCTAATTCTTATTTGCATAACCCTACATCTATCAGCCTGTCAGAATGAAACGTTTTCCCTTTCCGTTTTCCCTTTTTCTTACTGTCAGTAATGCCCGTTTCCAATACAGCCTTACAGTTTTATTCCTATCTAAACCTTAGAAAATAAGATTCAGTAATTTTATTCCAAGTTCAGCCAGAGTGCAAAATATCCCCTGATTTCATTTATAACACAGTCTATGTTTTGACACTCCTTGCTATCAATAAGAGAACGTAAAATTATAGTGCTTTCAATGATATGACACTTTTTTTTATCGTGGTTTATCTTGATCGGATATGATGATTATACATGAAAACAACATTGCATAATATTTTTTTCTTGTTTCAGTGGAAGTTTTTAGCTCCCTTTTATTTGTTTCTAAGATATGCACCGAGACTGCTTGTTATCGTCTCTCAAAAATTTTAGGTATTACAGTAGAAGTCCGATAATCCGGCACGTTCGGGACCGGCTCGGTGCCGGACTACCGAAAATTCCGGTCTATCGGGCGGTAATTATAAGAACAATTAGGTTAATAATTAAACTAAAAATACAGTATGCAAATACATACAACAAAGTTTATTTTACATTTCATATAATGTATGTACACGTACTGTAAAACATATTTCACTTAGATTTAAAAAAGTCACGAATGTCTTTTTGTTTTCTTGACTTTTGGCGTTTAGTATAAAATTTATTTCTAATGATATGGAAATCAATAATTTCTGAAGCACTGTAGCTAGTACTAGCCTCAGCAAAAGAGATAAACTTATTTAGTGATTCTGCAGCTTCTGCCCAGCTGATTTTTTCCTTTTCTTCCGTTTCGGCATCTGAGTCATTTTCTTCAAGATTTTGAGTAGGCTGAGGGTTTACTACAATGTTGATAATGTCCTCATCGGTTAGTTCTTGTTCAACAGGCTCATTCTCGTCGATTAAAAGCCACTCCTCTACCTCATCTTCAGGCAGGTTTTTCAAGGGATTGTCAGTACTTCTAACGACATCCAAAACTTTGGTCAGAGCGTCTTGATGGTTTTCTTCCTCATCAGTCTGTAGAGTTAGGTCAGATGCAGGGTTTGCAGCTGGCCAAAGTTTTCTCCAGCATTTTTGGAGTGTTGTATTTTTTACCTGGTTCCAAGACTGTGCAATAGCATAGACGGCATCTTTTACTGTAAACTTTTTTTGAAAATCAGTCACGTCACAGTCGGCATTTAACAGGCCTTGAATAAAAGACCTTCTATAAAAGCATTTAAAATTTTGAATAACCCCTTGGTCCATGGGTTGAATCAAAGATGTTACGTTAGGTGGGAGCAGAGTAGCAACAATATTTCCAGAAACTAACTCATCTACTGGCGGATGGGCTTTGCAATTGTCCAAAAGAAGGATGGCTTTAGTATCTTCTGGTAGACCAAGGCTTTTGAATGATTCCTTGACCTCAGGCACAAAGTGGTGAAAAAACCAGTCTTTAAAGAGGGCGGCAGTTATCCACGCATTTGATTGAGCATCGTATTGGACAGGCAAGTGTGTAACATTCTTAAAAGCCCTGGGTTTTGCAGATTTACCTATCACAAAAGGGGTCACTCGGTGGTTTCCAGACGCATTAGCACATAGCAAAACGGTTAATCTGTCTTTGTTTTTTTTAAAACCCTTGGCTGCTTTTTCTCCTCCCCCAGCTAGTGTAGATGTTGGTAAACATCGCCACAATAGCCCTGTTTCATCAGCATTGTAAATCTGTTCAGGTGTTAAATCATTATCAGCCACGATTTTCTCAAACTCGTCTTTGTATTTTTCTGCAGAGTTTTGGTTTGCTGAAAGGGTTTCTCCAGTTACATCAAGTCTTCGAATTCCATGCCGAAACTTAAAGTTTCTGAGCCAACCATCAGAATAATTACATTCACTTTCAGCAACTCCTAAATCTTGGCCGAATTTCTTTGCCTTTTCAACAATCATTGGCCCTGTTACCGGCTTTCCTTCAGAACGTACTGCACTAAACCATTTGAACAATACACTATCTAGCTGTTCCAGTTTTGGTTTTTTTAATGTTTTTCTAGAAGCCAATTTTTCAGTTGTTACCGATTGAGAAGCAAACTTCATTAGTTCATCTTTTTGTTTTTTAATGTCATAAATAGTTGATGAGCCAATATTAAACTCATTCATTAAAACATTTCTATTCTCGCCTTTTTCTAGCCGTTTGATGATTTCTAGTTTCTGATTGAGAGTCAGTGTTACGTGTTTTCGTTTCTCTCCTTTTGAACTCGAAGGCTTAGGTTTTGAAAACATGGTCACTGTACAGTTAGAACGAAAATCACTTTTTTTATAAACAGTTTCAAAAGTTACGTTTACTGCGATGTGAAAGGACACAAAACAACAACGCACAAAAAAATGGCGAAGACGCTTCGTGATTGATTAACGGAGCTGCACTGCACCTGAATTTGTTGTGACAGCTGAGACTAGCCGGCCGCTAATTGTTTCCGAACAATACCGAGCGCTTCCGGATGATCTCGAACTACCCCGAAAACTTCCGAATAGCTCTCGAGCGGTTTTATTTGCTTTAAAGACACACTTTTGGAGAAAACCAAAATTTTTACAATTTTCCGGAGCGATGCCGAACTATCGGGCATTCCGGACTGTTGGATGCCGGACTAATGGACTTCTACTGTAGTAATATTTTGTTATATTTTTGAAGTTATGAAATAGCTTTGTTTAATTTCATCTTTATCAAAATTAAAATACCGCTTTTTGAAAATATTTCCATATTACAAATCCACACTAAATTCGCTGCAAAAGACTAATTGGCGGGGGGGAGAACTTAAAAAAGTCTGAAAGTTTTCAGATTTTACATTACGCCCAAAGGGGTGTCTTTTTAACGTTCTGTGTGTTACTTTTATTTATTAAATATCACGTTCTTCACTTAAACCATAAAATTCAGTTCAGCAGCAATATCGCAAAATAATTTTAAAATAAGCATATCTTTAGCATTTCCGATACACAGTCTTCCATATTGATGCCCATATTGGGTGGAAGATTACGTTCTTCAAAATTCTATGGCTCTAGGTACCGTTGTTTTATCACAATTCGTGAAACATATATACATTTATGCAGATTCTTCATTATTTAATTTCTTTAAATGTAACACAGGGCGATAATATTTGGTGGCAACAATTTGAAAAATGATACGCCGTTTATAGATAATTATACTGCCGTTAATGATACGCCGTTTACGCAAATTGCCAAAACGAAATCAGCAGCTTTTCTGGGCTAATGCCCAGAAAACCTTATAAGGTTATTTTTTTAACCTTATAAGGTTAAAAGGCTTCAGATAGACGCTTTCCTTAATTGACATTATTTCGGGAAAAAAAAGGAAAAAAATTGACCATTATCTGGCTAAACTTCCCCGTCTTTACATTTATACGAAGATGTGGAAAACGAAGGCTTAAATGGGAATGATGGCCAAAGGCTATTTTCATTTCGGGCTGAGCCGGGAATAAAATCATCAAGGCTATTTTGGGAAAATACTCATTTGAGACGTCACTTTGGTAAACAAAGGTAAACCCAATAGCTCTAGATGAGTAGACCGTAATATCTATGAAATCCCGCAGTATAAGAGTAAAATATTTCATAAACCTTATAAGGTTGTAGCATCATTAGGTTACTTCGAAGCAGAAAACATGAAAAATGAGCCGTCCCTGGGACAAGAACCTCGGACTTCTTGAATACGCGTCGAGTGTGCTGGCCACGAGGGCATACTAAGAAAGCGGGAGAAATACCTTATAAGGCATTTCTTATAGAAGCCTTATAAGGTATTTCTACTTGTAAGATATTACTATATTTTATTATTTTTTCCTTATAAGGTGTTACTACTATTTTATTATACCTTATAAGGTACATTTTTTTATATTTCTTATCTTCGCCTTCTTAGTACGCCTTCGTGGTGCAATGGCCAGCACACTCGGCGCGTATTCGAGAGGTCCAAGGTTCGAGTTCTGGCGAGGGCATTTTCATGTCTCCTACTTCGACATAACCTAATGACCTAAACGTAAGTCTAAAAAACGCCAATTTTCTTCATGGATTTTGTATTAAAAGTGAGCGTTATCCCCCCCCCAATAGAGATTGTCAGATGCTGGCACAGTCAGGCTAGTATAAAATCGAAACAGCCGACAACATATTTAGTCGAAAGACATTTAGCAGACAGCAAATTTAACCGACAACACGCTTCGTCAAAATCATGATGCGCTCATTAAATTTTTTTAAAAAAATTCTTATGTAGTTAATGACATTAATTTTTCAATGTTTCTGGAATTCTAATATCTGAGCATTTTCACGTTTCATTACTATTTCCCTCGAGAAATCACGTTACATTTTTTCCCCTTATTTCTTTCCACACAAAA
>KK118871.1:117642-143210 GCA_000611955.2 Stegodyphus mimosarum
TCGAAATTAACAAAATCTACGCCAAAATAAAGTTGCTTTTCAATGTGATTTTAGAATTTATACTCCCTTTGCATATAAGCATAAAAATACGGTACTTATCCATTAGTCTTCTCATTGTGTACCCTAGAAACAGTCATTTTTCGGATAAAAAAGGAAAAATTTTATCGAAACACTGTCGTATGTTTCTGTCTACATGTTTGTATTATCAGCTAAACGTCCTGTCGCCTAAATGTCCGTGTCGGCTAAGTGTCCTATCGGCTAAATGTCTGTTTTAGCTAAATGTCCTGTTGGCTAAATGTCGGTGTCGGTTAAGCATACTCTTTCTAAATGTCCTGTCTATTAACAGCTATCAGCTAAGTCTGCTGTCTACTAACAGCTGTCCTCTAAGTGGTTGTCGGCTAAGTATCCGCGACCGACTAATTACACCAAGAGAGCACGAACGAAGAAATACAATTGATTCTTATATTCGAAATAAGCTGCCTAAGAAAGCTAGAATTAAAATTAAGATCATGAACCAAATTTACTAAATTTTGGTAACCTAATGCACGGATATGCAACCAGATTTGGTCTAAAATCCAGGTGAAATATTTCGAAGATAATTTTGGTAAAAGAATGAATCATTCACAACTTTTATGGATCTAATAAGTTAATTTCTTACTAAAATTAATAATTGATCCCTAGAAGTCTATAATAACAATAAGTAAGGGAAATCACATGTCTCAGTATCTCATGTCTGCCATTGGCTAACGCGTTAGCTAAGGACTTGCAATTAGCAAGTGTAATCTTAGTTTAGCCTGAGAGTATGCAATCTTGTAAACTGCTTTCTTCTTTACAAGTGATTTCGTTTACTGAGCCTCTTTCCATGCTACTAATATAAAAAAAAGACTGTAGGATTGACGAATTTACTATTGTCTCTATTCTGAGTATACATGCAGATTATAAATATTCAAGTCATACTCGGAGTGTAAATCCTACGCCATCGGTATCATAGTTACCTCCGTTAATTATAATACCTACATATCGAAAATAATAGCACTTAAAAATAGGCTTACCAGACGTTCCACTTTGATCGGGACTGTCCCGATCTGATGAGATGGTCCTTGCGTTCCGGGTAGTTTGCGATTTTGTCCCGGCTATTTGGTAAAATTTTAAAAGTGCCGAATTTACAAGAAATAAAAATAGTGCAGCCTCGGATAAAACGGTGAATTCTCACTATTGTTAATCTAAATATTTTATATCTAGACCTTAGTATTCTTAATCTTTTAAATTCTTAATCTAGACGCTTTTCACCAAAATGATAATACTCGTATATGTCTTTCTCATACTAAGCTAAGGGAAAACACATTTTGGTGGAGCAGATCCTTTTATCTGGGTATGCAACCAAATATGGTCTGAAATTGAAGCTTCGGGTAAAAAACATTTATGAAACTGTCACAATTAATAATGTTTACTTATTAATGGGGTTATTAAGTAAACATTAATTATTAAGTAAACATGGGGGCCCACAAGCGGCCGAGCAGTAAAATCACTGAACTCTGGTGGTCGTGCACTGGGTTCGATTCTAGGCGAACGAGCTGGCTGCGTTTTTATCCGTGTGTCACTTGAATACGAGCCAGTTTTCTTTAAAACGTCCTCCACGAAGGCCTCCCTCCCTTTAAGCAGATAACCTTAGCATGCTTTGCTATAATCAACCAAACCAAAAAATCAATTAACATGGATCAGCATTTGGAGGAATTAGTGATTGCAAAAGTTGTTTTATTCAGATAATTATAAAATTTGAAAAAATAAAAGCTGTAAATAAAAACAGATGCAACTTTTCAGTCATTTAAAGAGAAAAAAATCATTGCCCAATCTTGTTCAAATAATAGAACACATTTTCAGCAAGCCAGGAACATCGGAACCAGTCGAAAGATTAATTGCAATAATGTAGCAAAAATTGCTCGTTATTCGGGAAGAAGTAGGTTGTGCATATTTGTCGTCGAAGCTATATTAGAGTCAGTATCCCTGTCCCGTCGAGGGTTGGACGTCTTTGCGGCTCTTGCATTTTCAAATATCTGACATCTCTCCCTACAGTACCTCAGAACATATCCTGGACGTCCGCAATGAAAATAGAGAGGCACATTATCATCAGTCCTCCACAGATCTGTCCTACGTTGTGAAGTAGTTCTCTGGCTAGCTTCACGTCTTGGCTGCGGCCTAATTGGAAGTGAACGTTGAATAGTGTTTTTACTTCTCCCTGCTCCCTGCCAGCGATTCCATAACTTCTTCCCAGACCATAGACGTTATATCATTCGGTGCTAGAGGTTCTATTTCCGCGTAGCCCTGAACTCTTCCCTGACGATGGCGCGCACTATAGACTTTAGTTCACCGGCGTCCGCATCGGCCGACACCGCGGAGGCATTAGGTAGCCTCTGAAATCGTGGTCGGGCAATTTGTCTTCGTCGAAGGCTTTCTATGTGACGGCAGCGTTTCTCGAAGGCATCGACGCTGTCATAGTCCTGAGATGACAGGACCTGGAACAAGTCCTCAGCAATACCTTTCATGAGATGGGCCACTTCTTCGTCTTCAGACATGGATAGGTTTGCTTTTCGGCAGAGAGCAAGAGCATCTTGAATGTAAGCTTCAGACGTCTCATCGATTTGCTGCGCACGTGTGAGTAGTAATCGCTCAGCTCGGTGCTTTAAGTCAGCTGCACGGGAAAATGTGTTCTTAACAGCATTCCTGACAACAGTCCAACTAGTAAATGTGCCTTCATTATTATCGAACTGCTGTCGAGCAGTTCCGGCGAGGTAAAAAATGACGTTTGCCAGACACATTTGATCATCCCCGTGGTTATAGTTGGCGATTCAATCAAAGTCCTTGAGCCATCTATGAGTATCTTCTTGGTTGTCTCCTGTGGATATACACGGGCTTCTGGGTAGTTGGTACGTCAGGATCGGTTGTTTCGATGTTACTCGAAGGGGAACTAGCTCCTGCTAGAGGATTCTGCTCGGTTTCCTTCTCATCAGCCATCTTTCTCGATCTTTTACGCGAATCCTTCAAGAGCCCAAACTCAAGAGGAAGTCCTTGAATCCAAAGGCTTTGGCGTAGCTCAAGGAATGGTGCTCGCGTCCTCCGTCACCTACCATAGTAACTGAAAGGTCCCCGGCGTCTCCACCAAATTGTCGCGTAGATGAAGGGATCATGCAGGCAAGTAACTTAAGACTTTATTAATTCGAACTGAATAAAGAACTACTGATATACTACAGCTGATAAGCATACTGGAGCATAAAGAAAACAGGTTAATAAGAAGGAAATTTACATAAAAACCGATTATCAGGCATCTTGCCCTTGATAGGTTTCGAACGCGGGACCTTCGGGTTTCGAGTCCTGCGTCATCTCCACTAAGCTATGAGGAGCTCAGTCGAAAGGAGTAATTTTCGCTGCTATATCATATGATCTAAAGGAAGAAGTAGAATGGCTGAACCAACCGCGTTAAAGCTTTATAACGCTGCAAAATTAGCTATGAACAAAATTGCAGTGAATGTTTTGATAACATTAAAAATAAAAATTTTTTAAGAAAATTCACACTAGTGATAAATAACTTTTTAATAAGGTATGATCAGATGAGTAATTGAAAATTTCTTTAATAATCTGTTTTTTCTTTAACATCTTTATTTAGATTCTTCAGTCATAGGTACTTATTCCAGTATGTTTTATTCTCTGTTGCGAGTATTTTCTTAAAAGTGTTTAGGTTTGAGAGAAGAATAATGTCGTAAGTCTGCTGATCAGTGAGAATCGTAATATTCCTAAACTTTCAGGACTAGTTTCGAAGATTTAAATATAGATCCTCTTCAGCTGCAGAAATGCAAATGATGAAAGGGAAGCCAGTGATAAGGTAAGATAAAGCAATAAAAATAGGAGGAAGAACGTCGAGCTGCTGGCGCCATCTATTGATGAAAAGCGAAAATAACTAGGAAATAATTTCCTTAAAAGGCGAGAGTAAAAATGGATTGGAATTATGATCGTTAACTAGAACTGAAATATTTTTAAGATTATCAAACGCCACTAGAAAATCTAATTAGCTAACAGAAGATGATTTTGAATAATTTCGGCTGCAGCAAATGGTGCTGTGCAACAGTGAAGATTTATGTATTTCTTTTTATTTCCTTTTATGCAGTAGAGGAAGTATTCTAATCGCGAAAAATTTGGTGTATTATATTTCAATGAAAATACCCATTGTGACCGCTCTGGAATCTATTTTAACTATGCTTTTGTATGACATCTGCACATACAGACAGGATAAAAGACTCATTTTTCCGTAACAGATTTTAAAACAGATTTAAGAAGGCTTCAGGAAAGATTTTTTTCGTGACGTCTCTACGTACGTACTCACCTATGTTTGTATCTCGTATAACTCAAAAATGAGTAGGCGTAGAAAGCTGAAATTTTGTACACGGAACTGCTATAATATGTAGTTACCCTTTTCCTTTGTAATCAGATGCACCAAACGGACGTATATATATATTCTCTTTCTGCTATCCGGCTTGGTGAGCTTAGTTCTTTTATTCTTATACGTTGGTAAATTGTGCATTTTTTGGTTTGAAAGGCGTTGAATTGCGTTGTTGTTGTTTCCGTTAAGGCTTTTATGCCTTTAGATAATCTGCGTGCAATAGTTGTAGAATTATCAACAATTTGAAAGTTTAAGTGGCTAAGCTTAACGAGGCTGTCATTTGTTTACATTTGAAAGTGTTAGTAGAATGATGAATTAAGTTTCAGTTTTGTTCACCGAAAATTTTGTCTTCCTGCCCGCTGGCCAAATTGCTTGTTTTGGCATAGAAACACTAATTTTAATTGTAAAAAAAAAATTTTTTTTTAACTATTTTTAACTGTGTTTGGTGTTTTAGGTGTTTCTATATTTTACACTTTTTAATAAAGTTTGTGTTTTTAATGTATTTTTGCCTCGCCGCGAAGTGAGAACTGAATTGAAACAGAAATATATCTCTGATGAAATTAAGTAAATTTAAGTTAAGTGCAGCAAAAAATGTGTATAATTTAATAGACCTTACAAGGAAGTCATGTTGTGCCGACATCAGATATTTTTTCGTATAATATGCCTCATGTTCCCTAGCGCGAAATTTTAAAGCTCGCTTAGTTTAACCAATGTAAAGTAAACCACACTGGCAAGGAAACCTATAGATAGATACCCCAGGAGTTCATATCCACGATGGGGTTCTTAAGTATGGAACTAGTAATTTTATTGTCAGAAGAAAAAACGATTTGAAAGTTGAATTTCTGTAAAGAAAAAGAGATATAGAGAGAGCAAATTTACATTTAATCGGTTAAAAAAAACAGGGATGACAACAAAATTCTTATTATCCTCTAAAATGACAGGATTCTTTTCAATGTGTTGAAATGTGTCGTCTATAGGATTTCTTGCCAATGTGGTTTAATTTCATTGGTCAAAATAAGATAATTTTAAAATTTCGCACTAAGGAACACGAGGCGTATGTTAAGGAAAACGAAACACATAAATCTTCTGTTGCCGAATACTGCAAACGGACATTCGTAAACGTTTAGAGCAAATATCGATTGCGAACAATGACTAACGTCTCTCTTATGGTGCTCTATTGTTAAAGAGCACTGTAAAAGCTAGCAATGGTGTGGTAGTTGACACTTCTGTCATCATATTATTTTGTGAGGTTTATCTATTTATTTTAACTAATAATTCATCATAAGAGTTGAAAGACTTTCCTATTACCCTCTTTACATCCACGCTTTTCATGCCAGAATGTAAATGAGATAGCAAACGTTTATTCAGATTAAGGTAGAAAGAAGTGCTATTTAAGAGTTTCGGAAGTTAGAGAATGTCTGCCTATTCCAGGCCACGCTGTGCTGTGATTATTAGCGATTTGAGTCACCGGCGTTGAGTGTTCTAGCCATTTGGCTTTGTCTCGCCGGTTTACTACAAACCAGAGCTCTTCTGCACTTTAAAGTGTTCTGTGAGCCGTCAGGCTAATCTACCACACCTTGAAATTATTATTTATTACGTATTAAGCCAGAAGGGCTGACTTATTGTAACCAAGTTGAGTCATTTGTTAAATTTGTGTTCGAATAAAAGGGTGTTATACACTCTTTTCCTGATTTCTGTTTTGTTTCACAAAGCTAGAAGATAATTCTTCAATAGTTCTTTTTTAAAGTCTATATTGCATGTTCCCAAACAGACAAAAGTCTTTATAATTTCATTTGTTTCTTGGTTATTAATTTGAAATATTGCACCTGGAACTATCTCATAAAGTCATCACTGCATCGAGACAAAGGTCGCCGGTCTTCTCCCATGTCTTCTGGAGTATTCACTTCATCATAGCGTTTTAGGCAAATCTTTGTTGAGGGAATGACAACTCATTCGGACCATAGGTTCGTATACCTATAATATATCTCTATATCCATATCCGTTCGGTGACATGGCAACTTCGGGTCATTATAATGCATAGCTGCATGAAATGCAGAAACATCAACTTGCCCTCTAGCCTCAAGATACTGCAAATATATATATATACATATATATATATATATTTCCCGTCTTCTTAGCATGCCTTCGTGGTGTAGTGGTCAGCACGCTCGGCGCGTATTCGAGAGTCCGTGGTTCGAGTCCCGGCGAGGACATTGCTCATTTCTCATCTCTTCCTGCTTCGAAATAACCTAATGTCTCTACAGTGGCGCCCGAACTAAAAAGGGTGATGAATGATGATTCTCCACCACCAGGATTTGGCGACTGGGTCCTGTAATGCCCAGTCGCCCTTTAAAAAGAGGAGTCTATAAGGTATTTCTCCCGACTTCTTAACATGCTTTCATGGTGTAATGGTCAGCACACTCGGTGCGTGTTCGAAAGGTCCGTGGTTCGAGTCTCGGTGAGGGCATTACACATTTTTCATCTTTCCTGCTGTCAAAAAATACCTAATGGCTCTACAATCAGTGTGGAAAGATCACAGTGGATCATTATGGTGTCCACTGCATGAAATGCAATATCGGTTTATCTTCAAGCATTAAAGACTAGTCTACAAATCTGGTACCTTATTCTTGTATGGCAATGCCCGTTTAAATATCGTACAAAAGACTGCCTCAGTGAAATACGGTCTAAGCTGCTTCCTCGGCGGAGATTATTTTCTAGTAATTCTCATTTATTCTATTATTTTAATCAGCGCTTAAACTGCGGAGGAGCTTGGCTGTGGTACCTCTTAATTTTTAGATAAATCGCAATTTTAGCCGGAGCGCACCGGAGACCTAAATAAGAGAGGCTCCGGCAATTCTTAATGTAACTGAAACACGCTTTCAGCAGAAAATTCTTTTGATCTCAAAAATTTTATTTTAAGGATAAAATTTAATTAAGAATCGGTTCTAACTTCTGATTACATGCCTGTCTTTCCCTGGGAAATAAACCACTAAACGAAGGTTGAGGCTTTCAAGGAAAGAAAAGCTCTCAACCACACATCAAAGGCTTATTCTCGGGGATGTACAAACCAGTTTATGATAGCGGGTAAACTTTTTGCTCCAACTTCTAGTGTCTTCCCGAGGAAACGAACACCTCTGAACTTTTTGGAACGAGGTAACCAAATATGAGGGCTGAATATTGTCAGTTGTTAGTTTGTTCTCAGCCAATTCGAAGGAATTTTTTCTCTCCTGTCATATTCTGCTTGACACTAGAATTATATTGGTAGAGAATCGTGGTCAAAAGATGCTGGACTCTTCTCTCTTTCATGCCTATGGATCCTCTCTTGAAATTTCCTCTATACTCTGTTAACTTTTTAAATCTGTCTGACTTTTAAGGAAAATAATAATCGCTGTGAATAATTACAGCACTCTCTCTGTTCTTATCAGTGACCCTTTAGTCGTACATTGGTGTGCCGAAAAAGAAAAGCTTTGTTTTTATAACCTTATACACTATTATACAGTATAATGTAACACTATTATACTGTATATTCAGAGCTTAAATTCACAGGAGCCCTAAATAAGCAAAGTGCGTTATTTTACTATCTAACTATTTACTTTACGATTAATAATTTATTAAACTTTTACTTATATCTTTGTATTTTATTGAATTTTAATTTTAACTATTTAATTATTTTACTTATTAATTATTTTATTAGTTATTTTATTCATTTATTTATTTTTCTTGAGAGTATTCCATACAGCGACGGCATTTTTAATTAAAAAAATTAAGCCTTAATTTTCAACACTTTTTAAGGAAGATAATAATGGCTGACGTCAAACAGGTCCAACCAGTATTTGACTAGTTGGACCTGTTTGACGTCATTGACTGACATTGCAGATTTGTCTAACTTTTCGTAAATAAAGTGTCATAAGAGGGTTAACATGTACTCATATTCATTAACTTGCTAGAAGGAAATCGCGTTGCATTGCTATACTAGGGTTTCCTTAAATTTCTTATCACGTAAGAGCGAAATCGTGTTATAGGAAACTGCATTATAAGCGGGATATTTCGAGTCGCAAAAAATGAAGCAGGTGAGACAAGCTAGGATCTATATACGCAAAAAAACCAGTTTACCATGCTCTACCTTGTAAATCCTGTTATCCATACTGAAAAATCTCGTGAAGGATGACTCGTGGAAGGTTTTCTAAAGTGAAATTGGCCGTCACGTTGTACATTAGATTTATCGATGTAAGAGACGTGAAAAATATACATTTCCCTCGCCGGAATTCGAAAACCGAAACTCCCGATTGCTAGTCAGACGTACTATCCAATTACATCCCGAATGCACGCCGTAAAAAGAGAGAAGATACCTTATAACGTTATAAACCTTATAACATTATGAACTTCATGAATGGCAATAGAACCAATATTGGGAATTTTGATTTGATGTTATTAACAATATTTTTGTTTAATCTGTGTTGGATGTGCTGCGTTAATCATGAGGCCGATTATTATCGGCCAGGAGGGTTGCAGCACACTCATACATTACATTACCTTATAAAGTTATAGTGTTTTACTACAGCCCGATCCGACATGTGGTCATAATAATCTCTACAAATTGTATTTAACGATGAAGTAATAGAACTCTGTAGCCTTATCCTTCGACCTGCAGTGAACTCGGCATTTAACAGAGTTTGGTACTTAGGATTCGATACCCCTTTCAAAGTAAAATATTTTCAAACCTTCCATGGAGTATCCGCGATTCTAAGGTCTTCTGTTTTTCTGATTCTAAGACGGTCTTATTAGTTTTAAACTTTTTATTAGGGTATTTTAAACCAAACAAGAGCAAAGAAAATTGTTTAACTGAAAATCAAAAAATTAATTTCATACAGAGAACATATTTCCTTTATTCAAAATTTGATTCTTACTACATAACGTTTCCCCACAGATTGAAAAACAAAAACTGGTTTGGAGATGATGTAATTCTTTTAATGAATTTTTCGAAACAGTTTTCAGGAATCTATAGGTCATAGTTTCTAAATTAAGATAAAATGGAAACAGAACCTTCTCGATTTCATTTTACCTGAAACTCTGTTCTGCTACAAAAGATTTTACGAATCTTTTCTACACGAGGAATCAAATTCAATAACGCTGCACTCTGTAAAAGAATAATTTTGTGTTTTTTTTAATACTGTATTTTATCATTTACTTTTTGCTATCGTGAAATCCGTATTATATATGAAAATAATAAATTCCATTATATTTATTTTCGAAGGAATTTAAGATTTTAAGGCTGATATTTCAATTATTCTTCAGTAAAACCATCCTATGCCAGTGGTCTCAAATTGGCGGCCAGAAGCCATTTTATATGACACTATATAATTATATATATTTTTTGTTTGGCCGTGCCTTTTTTATTTCATATTTAGTAAAACTTAACAAATTTTTTATTAACAAACTCTACGATTTGAAAACGAGCAGTGGCAGCACTTTTCGACATAAAGCAGATTTTTTATCTCTTAGCGTGCGAGACTGTTGCCACTCGGAAAAATGAGTGCGAAAATTAGTGTTTTCAGAGTTTTTAGATAATATCTCGTCTGATTCACATCGTAGGAAGATGAGAATGGTCGAAATGGCTTCCCATGATTTTTGGAATCCGAGGGTACGTCTCTGGAAAGTCAGCTCCCCGCCGTTCCGGAGGAAAATAATGCACAAATATACAGACACGCACAGATTTTAATAGTGCAGATAAAAAAAGAGCCCGGTTGATCGATGAGCATCTACAGTTCATGATAAAAATAATATTTCTTTATTTCTCTCCATGGCTACGAACTTTATCAGAATCGAAAAGCCCTCCAGCTGTAATAAGAAAAAGAAGTTTATAATTATTCATATACAATCATATATTATATTTATTTATGTGTCAAAGAAAATTTTAATAAATAAGAGGTTGCCATTATTTATTCTCAAATTTTGTCCAACTAATAAATTTTGTCTGAAAATTTAGAAAGATTTATAACCTTTCTATTAGCCCAGAAAGTTGTTAACTCAGAAAGGCTATTAATTTCGTTCTGGCATTTTGCGTTGAAATCTTTAAACGTTGGTTCACTTTTCAAACTGTTGCCACCAAATGTTACATCCCTGCATTATATTTAAAGAAATTAAATAATGAAAAATCCGCATAAATGTATGTATGTTTCTGGCATTGTGATAAAACAACGGTACCTAGAGCCATCCAATTTTGAATGACGTATGTTTCCACCCGAATATGGGCATCTGGAAGCCCAAATTTAGAATTTAGAATTCCTTTTATTATCTATTTCATACTTTGTAAAGCATTTATGAGTTTTTGTTTAAGAAAGTAAACGATTTCAAAGCAAGCAATGGCAGCACTGTATGGGGGGGGGGAATTATCTCTAGCGCGTGAGACTGTGTATCGGAAATTGTAAAGATATGCTTAGTTTAAAATTGTTTTGCAATATTGCTGTCGAATTGAATTTTATGGTTTAAGTGTGGAGAACATGATATTTAATAAATAAAAGTAACCCAAAAAACGTTAAAAGCCCCTTTGTGAGTAATATAAAATCTGAAAGCCTTCGTATCTTTTTTTTTCATTAAAGTGAGTTATTTAGTGATATATTAAACACATTACAATTATTTGAAATAAATATCAGTTCTAAAATGTAATATTTAGCTGTGAATATACTTAAATTACAATGTGCAGCGAGAAAAAGGTTTTGAAGGGACCAAACATTCAATTCTAAATAGAAAATAAATGTAAGTTTGAATTTTTCTTCTTACGATATAATTTTTATTTACGTCCGGTTTGATCAATATTTAGTAAGATTTTAAATTTGTTTGAAATATTTTTTGTTTTGCTCATAAAAAAATATTCATTTCCCAAAAAGGAAATTCTGCCCTGTCGGCTGTTTTCAGACTTTCAGTTCGACCCACATCCAACTTGAATGTGAGATCACTGTCCAATGGAATTACCGCCTGTGTTTTTCAGACATTTAATCAGAAATTTTTGATTTTGAAAGAGTTTTCTTTTTGAAAAATGCGTTACTTGCCTTTTTTTCTTCTCCTTTCTTTCTTCAATTTGCTACTCCTGCAGCACAGCTGAATGAAGGTGGAGAAAATGAATAAAAAGAGAAATTACTTAACCATATTCCGTTACACCGTTCAAACATAATCAAGGGACGAGTTTTCAGTTAGTACTGAATAAAGATCTATTTGGAATTACGTCATTTCCACCCAGAGCGATCATTAAAAACTAATTATGCCAGCTAGAGATGACCTTGAAAGCCGGTAACTGCGCAGGGAAAGAAAACAGTACTTCGTAAATAAGTGATAACACAAAGGCATTTCAAAGTTAATCACGTTTTAGTTCAAGTTTCTTGTCATACCTCTATATTATATAATATTATTTTTATCTTTAATATTAGGCATTGTCTCTTCATAAGGTTACGTAAATGTAACAATATAGCTTCATTTTTAATTAACATAGTTTTATTTTAATTAATTTTTTATTAATTGTTCCACAACTACAACTTACGCTCTCAGCCTATTTTTTATTTTGTTTTGGGGATAGGTAATTTAATTAAGAAAATTTTTAAGATACCAGTTCTTAAGTTTTAAGCACATAAATTAAATTATCCTTTTTTGGTAGCAGAGGAAACTGGCCATTTTGAAGGTATACCATTTTCGAAATGAATTTCAGTTACATATTACTTATTTTACTATAATTTAATTGTGTTAATGATAATCAAATTATGGATCGAATTAATTTGAAGACAATGCTAGAAAATGGCTCTGTCTGTTTCCCTAAAAAAGAGCTTAGCTTGTAAAGACATTAGGTATTTTTTGAAAGCAGGAGGGGAAGAATGCGCAATGCCCTCGCCAGGACTCCAACCATCGACCTCTCGAATACGCGTCGAGGGTGCTGACTACTACACCGCGATGGCATGCGAAGAAGGCGTGAGAAATGCCTTATACACTCCCCCTTTTAAAGGGCGACTGGCGATTAGTGGCCCCAGTCGCCAAATCATGGTGGTAGAGAATCATCATCCCGCACCTTTTAGTTCGGATGCCATTGTAGAGACATTAGGTTATTTCGAAACAGGAGACATAAACAAATCAGCAACTCCTTCGCCGGGACTCGAACCACGAACCTCTCGAATACGAGCCGAGCGTGCTGACCGCTACACCACGAAGGCATGCGAAGAAGGCAGGAGAAATACCTTATAAGCTGAATTAGTTTCATAGTCATCCTAATTTTTTATCTTAACAGTAATTTTTTATCTTAACTTTACTTTTATCTTAATTATTCGCCGTGGCCGTTTCGTCGTCGGGAAGTTTCGATATTATATTATTAAGTTTTTGGAGATTTCAAAATAAATCGACCATTTTTAAGATAACATTTCACAAGTATTGTCTACCCCAAATTAAAAAAGTTGAATTTGATTTTATATTGAAACTCGATTTCTTGCAAGTACTTTAAAACAAATCGCATAAAACAACTTTCTAAATTTTTGCCATTTAAAGAATCAGATAGTTTATCAACATTTACATTTTATCAAATTCCTGGCAATAAAAGCTTTTTGGAATAACGTATAAAACGTTTCTGTATACAATTTAATACATATACATCGTTACGCATGATATATCAATTTTAAGAGAGTAATGTGCTGACAAGATTCCAAAGTAATTCCGTTTTCAATTCAGATTTCATAAAAATGTGAATTTTCTGCTTGCATGAGTGATTTCTCTGAACTAGTCGATTAAAATGTAAAGAAATTTTGACGAATCATGTAAATGTTGTACTTGCATAATTTTAATATAACTTCTGTTATATCACAGGCTTAGCTACAGTTCTCCTTAATACTGAGATAAATTTCTAATTAACTATGCATAATTTCATTATATCTCATATTTGTAAACAACTGTACATATTATAAGCAACCGTTATTACGTATACAAACGGTAAACAGACATAATAAACTAAATAAATTTAATAAGAGTATCATATGGCAAGATATAATACAGTCACATAAAGAAAAGTATGTTTTGATGTCTAAATGTCCCGACGGCGAAACTGCCACGGTGAAATGACGATGGCGAAAATTCCTAGACCCTCTAATTCATCATTCGAATTTTGTTTTATTTATTTTTAGAATTTTCAATTAATTTAAATTAAATTAATTTTTGAAATACGTATATTTTTAACTGAATTAGAACAATGGTTTCTTATTGCCTTAAAACATAATTGCTGTTTATTTTATTTCTAATTTATCCTTTAGCTGAACCTTCGTAAATAATAGCTTTAAACTTTAGAATTTCACGTAAGTTTGAATTAACTACACACATACACACTCACATGCATATATATATATATATATGTATTCTAAATAAAAGTGTAATTAAAAGTAAATTAAAAAGCCTGCGCTAAAGCTGCAAAGTAATAAACCAATAATTTATAATTAGAAAACTTTCCATTTACCATCTCCAAAGAACAGAAATTTAAAACCATGAATTATTATAAGAAAAAAAATTTAAAGAGTTTAATTAGTATCTTCAATTAGTATTTTCTAAATCTTCTTTGCTTTAAAGCCATAAAAATCTGAAAAGAAAAATCCTAATCGCAAAAATACCAATATCAAAAGTAAAAAATTTTTCAGTATTGAAAAATAGCTAGTCATTGATCACAGATTAATTGACTTGTCAAAGGGAATAAACCAATCTACAATCAATTAACAATAACTAAATTAAGTGAGAGTGTTTCGTCTGTCTTCCAAGTAAGAATCAAATTATATTTCTACTAGCGCCAAATCATAAGTCACTAAACAATACTCAATCAATAGAAACGCATTAGTCCATTTAAAGCCAAAAAAAAGAACCTTCATACACAAAATTAAATTAGCAAAAAATCTTTTAAATTTTAGTTGTTCATGAATAACACAACTAAACAATATCCTTACTTCAAAAGAAATAATCCCCGACACTCTCAATTTCAAACTCAGATACAAAACTTAAAACAAAAGTTAAACATTTTAGAACGTTAAAAAAGTTATCCAAAATCAAAAGAAGAACAAAATTGACATAACCCTTTAAATCAAAGTTTAAAATTAGTTAATTAGAAATTTAAATATCAAACTCAGGAAGGAAATTAAAATTAACAAACTTGCCTGCAAAGTTTTAAAACCAAATAGCTGGAAATCAATACTTAAAAAAGTTTTACTTTTGATTTGGATATGTTTGCGATTAAGGTTTTTCTTTTCAGATTTTTATATTTTTAAAGCAACGGAGATCTGAAAAATACTAATTTAAGATACTAAATTTTTTTTTCTTATAATAATTCATGGTTTTATATCGAATTTCTCTTCTTGGAGATGGTATACGGAAAGTTTTCTAATTATAAATTATTGGTTTATATATATATATAAATGTGCGCTTGTGGACAAAATTTGCGTGTCGGGACAAGCATGTGTGCGGGAGAGAAGTAGTGTCTTAACGGGAATAGAGGTAGAAGCAAAGTTGCGCAGTTAATCCAATATAACAGCCTATTAAAAGAAAGGTTTCAGCTCTCGAAATTCTGACTTCAAGTTCCGAATTAGTGACGTCAAAATTTCAGTTTAGTTTCCGCGTTAGCTACATCATCAGCATTTTTAAGTCATATGTATGGATTGATCTAGAAATGAGTCCAGAGAAATTTTGATGCATTGCAGATGGTAGGACGACGTATATAAATCTAAAGAAGAAATTTAAAGGGCTATTGCTAATAAAGTTAGCAATTTATTAGAGATTTAGTTTCTTATTTTATATTTTACACGTATATATATATATATATTGAGAGAGAGAAAGAATATGTAAATCAAAATTATAACTTAAATTAGTAATAACGTCTTTAATTCATCATCTTGATTTGAATAATTCATCTCTGTACTCTAAAAATAGCAATTGTTTAAAATAACTTTTTTTGGACTGCGTCACTTCTAGATTATTCCATATCATTTTACCTTTACATGACTCTGGTGACGTAAATGGAACTAAAACTCAAACAACCAGTAATAATAGTAGCAGTAGTTATCCAGTCAAATGCATTGGAACCGAAACTGCTTGCTGCTTTTCTTTTTTTTTCCTAAAACTATTAAAAATGTTAATGTTTTGAAATACGAACGCTTAGAGTGCCAATTGGTTTGCAGCCGAAAATGGCTTAATTATAATAAAAGAAATATGATTTAAATCAACTACGACTGCATCTTAGTGCACCTACATAACTTCCAAGTTTATTCTTCATTGCGAATTACCTATGTGTGTTTCAACATCAGTCTGCACCATTCCCAAATGACCATATTTATGTGACCATATATATAGCTCATCAATTCGCTATCTTTATTTAATTATTTCTCCTTTTGTTTCAAAAACAAATAACTGCTTATTATAACGTCTCTAATCCGAGTCATTTCAAACTTAATCGCTGTCATATAATCCTAGAATAATGCTAATGACGTAGGCGCTTACATCACTCTAGCCCGCAATAATTTTATAAAATACTTACCAACTAATAAAAATTAAATCGGAACTGAAACTATACTGTATTGAAAGAGGATTTCATCTTGAACCTGTCGCATTTGCTGTCTGTTTCTCTAGCTAGCAAGATTGCTTTTCCCCTCTGCTTTTCCCACTACAAAGTCATCAAAAATGTAAAAGTTATCGAACAGGCGCTTACTGCCCTACTATGTTGGATTAAAATCTTTGTCAGCGAGAATAACAAGAGATGTTCAAACCGCCCATGACTACAAACTTGTTCTTTATACACATGCAGGACCTCATAATTTTCCAAATTATTTCCTATATGTACATGTATATCAATGGTACATGTATATCAATGGGGGTGTAGCAGTTAGTGACTCTGACTGCCATACCGACGAACCGGGGTTCGATTCCCGGAGAAAGCCTGTATATTTGTAAGCGTATAGTATCTGTGCATCGAGAAGGCACTCAAAATACACGGTCTACAGAAACTTCTCTCGAGAGTTGGTGGTAAGGGCAGAGAGGTGGAAGACACTCAGACCCTCAAAATTGGGGCATAAACTTAACGGTTAGGTAGATTCAAGCAATACTTCAATTACCTGTGGTACTACAGAGGTGCTGGTCTACAGAAGCGCTTGAGAGGTGTTGGCCTGTACCTGTGTTTATAAATTAGATATGTGTATAAACTTTTGTGTACCTTACACATGCTGAGATATGGTCAACTAGAAGATGATTGGCTAAATCTATGAAACAGTAATAATTTGTTTCGATTCTTAGTAGATGCATTTATGTTTATTAAATTCATTCTCATTTTGTCCAGTTTTGCTTGAAACAAAATTTTGAAAATGGAATCGGAAAATTCAGTTCTATCCAAATAATTATGTTGATATGCAATTAAGCGGTATAAACCGCAATTTTTAATTAAAGCTTTTCCTACTGCTGTCGTAAGAAATGTATTAACTCTTTGAAAGCCTAAAAAGGCAAATGTTATTTTCTGATTATGATTAAATATTAAAACAAGCGTTCAGAAATCTTCCAAATAAATTATTTTGCCATAATTATTAATTTCGGTACCTGCCAATTATACATATTTCTCCTCTGAACAGGAAATTTCCACAATTATTCCACAATTAATTCCACAATATTTCCACAATTCCTTGTGCAAAATAAAGGAAGTATTGTAATATTGAGTAGCATATTTGAACGGAAATTTCCATTTCGACCGTTCCCAAATCTATTTTGTCTATATTTTGCGTGACATCTGTACGTACGGACAATTAATCGCGTTCTTTTTTTTTTTTTTTTATTAATTTTCAACTGTGATAAAAAAGCTCTTCATATGTAACTGCATTCCCAAAGAAAGCGATTATTCTCATTGCAAAATTTCATAACTGAAGGCACTTTTTTTTTACAAGTACAAATAAGGGTTAACCAAATATGTATTGTTGCGTTCTACAGGCTCGTGGATGATAACACTTGATGAAGAATCAAAACACAAGTTATTTAGCCAGTACCACTCAGGAGTTCAAAAATTACGTTTACAGTCATCGAAAAACTACGACAAACACACTAAAACAACCACCAACACAGCCATCAGGATATCAAGCTATAACGGTAAAGACAGCTTCAAGGCAAAACACCCCAGCTCCCGACTCGGTCGATCGCTCTCGGAGCTCAACACGCTCAAGATAATCTTCACGATAAAACTCACGATAAAATCGACGATGCACACCTTCTCCGCGTACAGGCAGGGCTTATATAGCTTTTGACCTGTCATCGAGAACATTCTGGGGCAAATCCGTAAGAATTCGTTCTAGAATGTTCTCGCTCCGCCTATGACATATAACCAATTTTCCCCCCAAATGTCGCCAAATGGGCGATTTCGCACCAAATCTGGCAACTATGTCTCTCCTTGCCATTTTCTGGCAACCCTAAAACCGCTATGCGGGGAAGCTATCTCACCGCGGCTGGGCACTTCGTAGCAGTATCTTTAAACCTTTATTATCTTGATTTATTATCTTTAAACCTTTCAGATTTATATCAGACTACAAATTAATTAGTGCGATTTATAGATTTTTAATGGTATTCAAAATAATATAAACTTGTGCTTTAAATAACCGAAATCTTGAAATCTATGAAACATAACATTTGCAACAAATACTTAAATTAAATACATTCGCTAGGATTCGTCGCCGGGATCTGAAATGCGGATCTTCTAATTGCTAGCCGGACATGCTACGAGTTACATCAAGAGAACCCACAGTGAAGAAGAAAAAAGCTCCTTGTATAATAAGCTTCGAATCACTAACGCTTCACTTCGCGAACAATTCGGTTCACGAACAAATTATATGAACGAAAAACACCTCGAATGACGGATGGTGGCTCGAGATATGAGCACTCAAGTCGGTAACATGATATTAAAAATGTTTTGTGGTTATATATGCCATATAATTAACACTCAGAGACTTCTGAAAACAGCATTTTAATATTTTTCGTTGCTTAATCCTGATTTACGAAGTCTGAAGCAAGAGACTTACAGCAGTGACCTCAAACTGACGGCTCGTGGAGCTGCTGTGTTAGAAGACGGTGCTGCAAATATTTCAAGATTTTAGTTACTTGAAATCTTTGCAGCTTCACCTTAAAAATTCGACTTTTCATTATTTTCATTAAAATCCAACATAAATAAATAACGCACCAGAAAATCTATAAATGGAGATAATGAAAGTTGTTGCTGTCGTGTCCATATAACATGGAACTATGGTTGCCAGAGCCTACCCCAAAGAGAGGTTGGGCTTATATTTTCCACCCCAGTTTTCAGAAAGAGTACCCCGGGGGGGGGTAGGTGGGAGTCTACCCCTCCTCTCCCCTTCCACCAAACCACACGAGAGGACTTTCGGCTCACAGAATATTTAGAGTGCTCCCATGCCACGATAATGTGGAGGTAATTGCTTTAATTAGCAAAGGTACTCCGTAAGCCTTCGCCTTGGTCCTTGGTCCCATGCCACACGGACACTATACATTTACAAACATCCATATCTTCTCCGGGATTCGAACTCTCGGGTTCTTCGATACCGCAGTAGACATCCCTAACTACTATACTGTCTCGGCGACAGTTAGTTAATTTACAATGGGATATAAATCTCATTCAAAGATTTGTAATGCAGATTTTATTAAGTTTTATTCGTGCTTGTCGAAAAATAAATAATCTCAGTTACGAATTTTTGAGCTAAGAATGATGTTTGAGAAGCATTTATAATATGTAAAGAGATATTTTTTACAGTTGGAAATATTAATTTAATAATAAGAAAAGACACCGATTGACAGACGAGCGTCTAAATAATCTGTGATGAAGATAATTACTAGCAATTAATCAACAAGGCTACAAACTCCTTCACAACTGAAATGCCATTAAGTGCCAAGTTATAATGAGAAATAATAAATAAAGAAGTTTATAATTATTTACATACAAACTTTTTTTTTTTTTTCATTTTGTGCCGAAGAAACAGGCTAAATTATTATTATTTATTTTCAGTTCTCTCCCACTAGGTAAATTTTCTCTGAAAGCTTATAAAGCTTTCCTAACTTCTTAAAGTAAGTTGTTTAAAGGTTAATTAAGCATGTTAGAAATATTTGAAAGAAATGTCCTCCGAGGAATTTAATATTTAGCTGTCAATTTATTTGAATTACAAAACCAACAAAAGTGTCTTGCAGATTCAAAACTTAAGATTTCAGATGAAAATAAATATAAATTTGGATTGCTTTCCATTGCAATACTATTATTATTGTTTATATGTGTTTCGATAAATATTTAGTATACGAAATTTAAAAGTTATTTAAATTTTTTTTATTTAAATGTTTGTTTTGTTGATAAAATTTTTCATTTCGTTAAAAAATAAATAAATAAATAAATAAAAGATTTGGCCCAGCAGCTGTTTCAGAATGTGCATTCAGCCATTCCTGCAATTTGAGCTAAAGGTCACTGTAACAGTATGTTTAAAATGTGTAACAGATGGAAATTAAACAGTCGGTTCAATATCAAATGAGTATTTTCTTTTTCAAAAAGCAATTCCCTCCTGCCCTCAAAAAATCTACAACATTAATAATTAAACTCTGCTTACTGCGGGGAAGGGGAGGAATCCAACAGTAAAGCATGCATTTAATTAATAAATTATACTTCGGCAATTAAAAAAACATGTAAACAGTAGTAATCAGTAACAGTAGTAACAGTAGTAGTAGAAGTAATCAGGAAATTTAATATTGCTGAAATATGCAAGCATTCTGCCAGTTGACAAGAAGAATTAGAATTGACTGAAGAAAATATATTTAATCGATAACTCAATTAGAATCTTTTCGAATGCAATCGGTTTCGAATATCTGATTGTTTTACAATTTTGCATTATAATGTAAAATGACAGAATAAGAATTTCTATATTAATTATTTGACGTAATAATATCATGCTTCTAAAAAAATATTATTTAATTAATTTATTTTAAGTTGAGAAAATTGTCTTAGCTTGGAATAGTTTCGGAAAAATTGTACTCTAAAGCAAATGTACACTGATATCTGACACAATTATGTTGAAAAATGATTATATGAAATGTTTAGACACAGTTTATCAGGACTTGTATTTCTTCTCATCTGCTTCGAGAACATGACGTGTCCTAACTATACAGTGAGTTTGACTACAAACTCTGTCCTATGGAGTGTAACAAAGATGGCAAGCTGAGAAGGGCTAAATTACCCTTTATTTTCCACGATATCACAAGCACTCCCGCACTTAGGGATACAAAGACCAACCACTTGTGGTCTGAACTTAAAAATATAAGACTACTAACTAACTAAAATTTAAATAAGAGCTAACTTTTAATATTTTACACAGATGACTAACACTAAGACTGGCCTTTTAAAATTACTACGTAAGTAGTATGCAAACTGCGGAAAACTACAATACATCTTTAGCTTTCGAGAGGACTAAAACCTCTAACCTTAAAGGCGGACAGTAACTGATGGCAAGCTCGCGTGAAGTCTAGTGGCAAGACGGCTCTGCTCTTGGCAAAAAGCCAGCACTTAAATACTTAAGCGTTAGCAAGTACAATTTGCATAAATATATTCACGCGTTTATTCTGGCTGGAAGTGGAAAATAAGAGATGATAGTAAAATTTTAAAATAAAATAAACATTAGTCAAACATAAGATCCTTACAAGTTTTATTGCAGAAGTCACCAAATTTTCAGAATGTTCCGATCACTGGTAACGATGCACATTAACATTTCTTCAGGCAACCATGCTGGTTATAATCCTTTAATTAATCAACGTTCTTTATTTTTGTATGTATTCTTTTCATTATATTCCAAGTTCCAACAGTTTTTATCGAAAAGTCGCGATGCTTTTTGCTTTAACTCAGTTTCAAATAACCAATGAATACAATATTTTGTCTCAAAATCGCTAAAAGGAACAATGATGAGATGGTTTGGTATATAGTCGAGTTTATGGAATTCTCTGATGTTTTTTAACCGAAAATAGATCGCTGTGTAAGTGGGGAAAAGAAGAAAGTTAAAAAATAGAGAAAGGTTTTGAAAAAAAAATTGTTTCGTTTTTATATCGTATAACAGTTAATTAATAATAAAATTTATATTTTAAAATAATTGTTTTTGATATGTTGATAATGTTTGCCCACGTAAGATAACTATGACAGTTTCGGAACTTAAAAAAAAAAAAAAAAAAAACATAAAAATCGCAAACTTGCCACCGCTAAGTAATTTTTACCTTTTCAAATGTCGCCAACTCATCGGCGAAAAAAATTTGTTTGCCGAAGAACTGTTCTATTCATAAATAATAAGAGAGAGAAGTATTTTATTTTGCCGCCGGTGGATACTGTTCAGTGTAAGGGCGATTCACTGGTAGGACAAAATGTATAAATTCATCTGCACTCAAAGGTTATCTGTTGTCGCGTTATACAGTAAACCCTTGCCAAATACGGATTTGCGAAAGCAATTTCGAATATACAAGTGGTCTTAATTGATTCCATTTAATTTGCCCAACGCTAGAATTTCGTTCAGATGAGGTTCATCGTTCATTTATCAACAGTGAATGCTTGCTGGCATCAGTTCTGGCCAGAAATTATCAACACTGTTAAAGAAATTCCATCAAAGAAATCGTCCAGTTTGGCAAAGTGATTCGCTGTAAAGGATTTTCAGCTGTAGAAGAAGGAGAAAGTCAAAGAATTAATCGAGAAATAACTCATGAAATACTGAACGTTCTTATAAAATCAACCGACAATAAAAGCATTGATAATGAAAAAGTTAACATTGAAATTAAAGCATTGATAAAAAAGTTAAAGTTCATTCAACTTACAAAAAGCTAAACAAAATATTAAAACAGGCACAGGAAGTGTCTCATTTTGCAATGCAGATTGAAACAGACGAAGAAAGAAGAGGACAGTTTACGAAAGGCGCTGAAAAACTCTGCGCGTCCATTTGCGAAGCTTTTAAAATGTTCAGTCATTTTTCACAGCAAAAATTACCAGTTTCTGTAAAAAAATAATTGCTTCACATAAAAGCAATTGTTTCGCGTAAGCAGTAATAAACACTTTCAATCAGTAATACAAATTTGTTTCGCTTTTTCAGCAAGAGTTTGCTGTACTTCAAAGTATATGTTAAAACACAGCATTCTTACCGTATGTTGAAACCAGCGTGCAAATAATCACAACGTATCAAATAAATTAAACACAAACAAAATTCGGGCGAAAATAATATTTTGAATTCAGGTTAACAGCTACAAATCACAACGCTAGAATTATGCTTAAAAATAATACAATTTGTATGTTCATAATCTCAGAATACGTGTCACATTTATTCCGCAAACTGATTAATCATATCAAGTAATTAATTTTATAATAAATTTATAATGAAGCCACAGCCAATTCTGAATGATATATTTTCTGAATATTGTCCTAATAATTCACATACTAATTTAAAGCCGCAAAGAATTATCAATGGTGAAAATATTACTAAGTAATAAATTATACGAATATATCTGGATTGTATCTTATCTTAACGAAACACTTCGGGCATTATTACAAATTTGCAGTAATATATTTCACTATTATACGGAGGGAGAAAAATGAGTTAGCAATTATTTTGAAGTTCTACTTTACACACATTCTTGCGATGCAAGTTCAACCAAGTTCGAATCTCATTATCGGTTAGGTCACCTCAGTTCATACGCTATTTTTATATCTTTCTGAAATTTATTCAGCCGCGAAGTGCATTAATTTAAACATAATGTCAAAGTACGCTAAATTAAAAATAATGTGTCTGATAGACTATAAATTAAACTCTTAACGTCTCTTTTATCTTACACAAAAAAACGATTCGGAATCTTAATATGATAACCAACGTAAGTAGTAGGCAGAGTAATTCGTGCGGCGGAAGTGACGTCACAGAAAAGGGGCGTGGCCTCCGCCATCTTGGATTTTCCCGGAAGTGACGTAGACGTGTGGGATGACGTAATCAAGTTGAGTTTCGTTTTAATGGTGTGGCAACGATCCTACTTTTCAAAGTTTTTATTTTTTGTGGCAACGACACTATTTTTTTATGTTTATGGCAGCGGTATCTTGAACCACGTGATTGGCATAATATCCGTTTTATTTTATCATTTTTAATTATTTAACACTTGATTAATTATTTTTAATTATTTAATCCGTCATTATTTTTAATTAGTTTTAATTGATTCCATTATATTTTAATCCATTTTTAATGAATTTAATATCATTTTCCCTGAATCTTAAAAATAACTCCACGGCCGGGATTCGAACTCGCTATCTCGCTATCCAATATGATTTAATTTACATCAGTCAAACTAAGAAAACCTGAAAATTTCGCGCCAAGGAACATGAGGCATGTGTAGGAAAAAAAGAAACACATAAACCGTGTGTTGTCCAATACTGTTGGTCAGAAAATGACATTTTCCATTTTTCTTGAGCCAAAGTTATACAAAATCGTCTTCTATTGGCAAATTAGGTTTTCTGCATGCGTTTTACATTCATAAAAACCTTCAGTTCGCTTTAATAATCCCAATTCCAATCCGCCTTTACCCTCAGTTTTTAAGGAAATTGTTTGACAGTTGTTTTCATTTTTCATCAATAGAGGGTGCCAGTAACTTGACTTCCTTTCTCTCATTGTTATCGCCTTATCTTATCTGATCACTGGTTTCTCTTTTGCCATTTGTACTTCTGCAGGTGAAGAGGCAGGTTCTAAATTTAAACCTTCGAAACTAGTTCTGTAAATTTAGGACTATCATGCTCATTCGTTGCTGTAACTTCTCCGATAAGCTGCATATTCGAAGTTTCCAAATGCTTATGTGAGTTCATTTTCAGAACTTTTTGAATAATATTTTTTTTAAAAGCTAAAAATATTTTGAATAACTTTTTCAAGACGAACAGGTTTTATCAAAGATATTCAGTAGTATATGTGAAAGAAAAATAAAGTCATTTAATAAATGATATTTGCAAATAAAAATGAAAAGCAGAAGTTTCCGAAAACAAATGTGAGCCACTGTAAATAAGGAATGTTCAAAGTAATACCAGATTTAATCACAGACGAAATGCTGTAAAATATAAGACATATATTTGTATATACGTAGAATTTACAATTCTACTAAAAATATTTGTAAGAGCGAGGGTCAGATGCTCACTTAAAATTTCAAGAGACAGCTGGCATGTTTTGTCCGCTGGAACCCCTTTTTATGGAAACTTACCTTGTAATCAATTTTGTATAATTACCTTCAGAGTTTGGAGAGTACTTGATGTCCACTAGACCACTTTTTTTAGTAAATTTACGTTTACTATGCCATGTCATTAAAAAATAAACTTCTAATAGGAAGAATATTTTCACAGTCTACTCAATTTCTTAGATCTGAAGAACTTCTTTTACTTCCAAATTTTTACCTTATGCCTACATATGCTGCATTTATTCCTTTCGTCTTCTTATTACTGATAGGAAAAAAATTACGATTATGTGAAAGATTTGGAATACTAAAGTTCATATGTATGTTGAATAATGAGTACAAATCCGCCATTCTGTCATAATTGATTAATACTCTGAATAAGAAAACTAAGAACATATGTTTCATTCGCGTGAATAAAATAAAAACAAATTTCAAAAACATCCAAGTGTCAACATAAACGATCTACATATATAATTTGAAGTATTTAAATAACTCATAGGCTGGAAATAAACCAAAATCGTATCGAGAATTTATTGGCATATACCAACACCAAAGATAAAATAGTTCCCAATAGCAAAGAGAAAACAGTTTCGAAAATCTGACTACCGAGAACGTACTTTCAAAAGTTTACAAAAAGGCAGCGACATCACAAATACATAAATTTTGTGGAACATGACATTATTTAAAATTTTTTCGTTCCAAATTTTAGTTCTGATATAGAAAAATATACGTGAAACAATTAAACGTGGATATTCATGTACATGTTTGCAAAGAAACAAATATGTAAATATTTTGGTAATAATATCGGTAAGTTAGGAAAATTTTCTGTACAAAACATATGTGGCTACGAAATTCTTTGGAAAAGCGAAAAGTTAATAATCATTTCTATCCTTCATTT
>KK118871.1:160888-183365 GCA_000611955.2 Stegodyphus mimosarum
ATACATATATATATATATATACATATATATATAAGATTAAATTCAAAAATAGCAGAAATTAAGAATATCATGTCTAAAGAAAAAGGTGTAGGGGTTAATATTTAAGAGGTCTTAAGAGTGAAAATGGTAATTTTGGATAGGTTAAAAGATCTATTGTATGGGAGCAAATATGCTAAAAACTTTGCTGAAAACCTCAAAATTAAAGAAGAAATGAAATATTAATACATGAAAGAGTAAATAAACAGATTAAAAAATTAATCACCCCTATTTGATATTTCAAACAGAACTTGTCAAGGGGTAAATAGTTAAAACATGAAACCGGCTGATCACTGAGTCATGAATAACATTATGTGCTATGGATTCGTGGATTCGGAGTGATTGACGACAACACTTGATGAAGAATCAAAACACAATTTATTCGCCAGGTATTACACAGGTGAATTCCAAAGACACGTTTAGAGTCGTAAAAAAACTACGATAATCACGCTGAAACAATCAGGAACGCAGCCTTCAGGCTATCAGGCTATAACGATGAAAACAGCTTCATAGCAAAGCACAAAAGTGCAGCTCCCGATTCAGTCGATTGCTCTCGGATCTCAAGATAATACTACTGAACTCAAAATACTCTCGCTACTCTTCACGATACACCCTACTCCGCGTACAGGTATTTATAGCTTTTGACCTGCCTTTGAGACCATTCTCTTGAAAACCGGTAAGAATTCTTTTTAGAATGTTCTTGTTCCGTCTATGGAATATAGCCAATTTTGTCGCGAAATACTAACAAATGAGCGATTTTGCTCCAAATTTGGCAGCCGTGCCTTTCCTTGCCACTTTCTTGTAACCCTTGTCCCGTTTGCGGGGAAGCTATCTTATCGCAGCTGGCCATTTCGTAACAACGTGTTTTGTTCCTCTCACCACTGTAAGACAATATGTAATACAAAGGCTGTTCGCACATTTTTTAGACGATGTATATTGTATTCACAAAACTAAATTACATAAAAATCTTGTGTTTTAAATGTTCTATTTGATATCCCTTATTCTGAACTATCTTTCGACATTGCAATTTACAGGATAATGATGCCTTTTGAAGTGTCAGAAGAGGAATTCTATCCCATTCCTCCGAACAGCTTTCCAGAGACCTGTTAGGGTTTCGGGACAACGTTTGGATAATGCAGTTTTTAAAAGTCTGAAAGCACAAAAATCCAAAGGTGACACATCGGGAGATTTAGTAGGGATATCAGTGAAGGGTATGACCTTGATACCAGTTTTTTGTTCCATTTCTTTTAGGAAATTTACAGTGGATTTTGATGTGTGACTGCTAGCTTTGTCCTGATGGAGTCTCACAGATGGATGGCACTGTGGGTAAAGCGATGGTATTTCATTCAGAAAAATTGGCGATAAAATATATTCCTGATAGTATTTGGAGTTAATCTTGACATTTTTTGCACTCTCTTTATTTTTAACTCGCCATTATATGAAAAACCAGCAACAATCATGAATCCCTTAGAAAAACTTTCTTTCGATTCTTTGAACCATGTACTTAAATTTTTTTCTCCCCTTTTATGATAATAAATGGCTCTTTTTTTTGTGACAATCATTTAAATACACCCATGCTTCCTCTATTGTGACAACTGTTTTCCATTTTTCTTTGGATAAGTGTTTCTCATATAGAATTCTGCAGCGTGTCCTGCGTTGAGCGATATGCTTTGGAAGAAGACGATGCACATTGCGTTTTTTCGCTTTCTTAAGAATTAAATCAACCTTTATCATTTTGTTTACAGTGGACACCGAGCATTTTAATGATTTTGCAACTATCCTTTGACTAGGGGGATTTTCTTTTAACATTAAACAACGTATCTTTGCAATAGTCGAAGATGTCCGTTTTTCCCTTGGATACTTGTTTGGAATTTTTGTCCCATTTGAGGCTCCAATTTGACTTTTTTTTTCCTTTCTTGTTGATGATATTACCTGTCGACGCTTTAGATATCACAAAACTATGACTCTCACATCGTTTTTGGATAACTGAGTATGCATATTTCTCTTCGGAAAGAGCGTAAATGTATCCTTCGAACCATTGCTTTGTTAAATTCGCCATTTTGAATAAAAACAAAACTTTCAAGCCGCAGACTATAATTTTGACTTTTAAAAACATAGTACAATGGCAATTACTTCTTTTGCAGCAAACGATTTTTTATTACCGCTTACCAAAATCGTCTAAAAATTGTGCGAACAGCCTCTGTAATATTTAGTAACCAGTTTTTATTACCATCATCATCGTCATGATTAAAATATCCCAAAGATTTTTAAACGATGAAACAATTTAAAAAGTGTTTACTTATTTCATTTATAGAATAGCACTGAAACATTATCTTTATTAAGTATATTTTTAGCGCAAAATACAATTGCATCTTTTTAAGGTTCAATGAAGGTTTAGTTTTGTAAGGTTTAGTGAAGTAATAAACATTTTTACATATTAATTAAATATTACGGATTTCAGGATTCTTAGTCATATGTGATTAAAAATCGTGGAATTAATAACTGTGACGGATTTAAAATTTAAAGTGTTTTAAATGCTATGATAGCTAGAAATTAATTATTTTTATTCTTAATACATTTAATTAAAATTATGTAATATAAAATGGATTTTAAATACATATCATAATTTGTATTTTTAGTCAAAAAAAAGGAGTAATAAGAAGGGAATGCATCGTTTCGAACACAGGAAAATACCTTTTCTTAGCAGAGTAGCAAAGAAATGCATAATTTTCAAGATTATCTGAGCTGTGATATAATCTCATGATGTAAGATTACACTCAAGTTATTATTTTTTTTTATTTTATTTAAAAGCCTGATTTTATCATCACTAAAATCATGGATCGAATCTTCTAGCAATCACCAGATAATTTAAATTTTTTAAAATTATCTTTATTAAAGATTCGAAACGCATTTATTCGGATGATTATTTTCTACCTATTTGATGGTGTAAAGATCGAAATTCTCCGGCGATTAGTTTGATCGCTGAGTAAGCAAATGCACGAAAGAACTCATTACCCAGTTAAAGAATATCAAGTATAGCAGACGAGAGATGAAAATTTAATTTCAAAATTTAACCCAAAGAAACTAAGTAAAATAAAAAACGCATAATATTATAACACTTAAAGATTATCATGTATGTATGTGCTATCTTTATACTCTCGGATTCAAAAATTCTAAGTATAAATAATTCGCTTCTATTTGTTTAGAAATTGTGACTGCGATCTTTCATTTGACTTGTATGCTAGCACTGAATAAACTTAACCCAGTTTCAAAGATACAACTTGTTTGTACTTTTTATTTTAAATATGGCCTACTTAAAGTCGGCATAAGAATTATTGTCGCTGAATTCGCTTTATAATTAAGGAAACTTGTTTTTGAAATAAATATGTTCTAATTTGAATTCTGAAAAGAAATTAAGAGATATGTTTCTTTCAAGGTTAGGATTCTGAGAATAAATCCAATATTAATTTTACAGCTTTCAAAAAATAAATGATAGCAAAAGGTTTGTGAAACTGAGCTTTATCTATAGATAAAGCTTTTATTTCTGTGCTTAAAATCTTAAAACACTGCATTTACAGAATATTATTTACAAGAACAATTTTCTATTATGAAAAGAGAATTTTACATAATGTATACGCTTTAATCTTTTTTAGTTTTCGTGCATATTTGAAGGTATTTTTAATTTTCAATAACATCAGGTTTTAATGTTTTCAGTCGTACTGCTTAACAAAATCACTTTGCCCACAAATCTTCTGAAGCTGTAATTTACTACTTAAATAAATAATAAAGTAAATTATGTTGCTTAGTAAAACCGCCTTACGCATAAATAAATGTTCTGAAGCTGTAAATTCTTACTTAAATAAGTATTATAATAAATTACATTACTTATCGTCTGCATATAAATGTTCTAAAGCAGCTATTTCCTACTTAAATGAAATAATACATTACATTGCTTAGTAAAACCTCATTGCGCATAAATGTTCTGAAGCTGTAATTTCATACTTAAAATAATTAATATAGTAAATTACATTGCTTATCGTCTGCATTTAAATATTCTAAAGCAGTTATTTACTACTTAAATGAATTATAAATTACGTTGCTTAGTAAAATCGGTCTGCACATAAATGTGCTGAAGCTGTAATTTCTTACTTAAATAATTAATATAGTAAATTACGCTGCTTATCATCTGCACATAAATGTTCTAAAGCATAACTTAAATGAATAATAAATCATGTTGCTTAGTAAAACCGCCTTGCGCATAAATGTTCCAAAGTTGTAATTTCTTACTTAAATAATAAATATAATACCGACCGGGGGATAAAAAAATCGAATCTGGCGGTTACAGGTGAGCTGCGAAAGAAGGCTTAAGGCCCCATTACTCTCGGCAGGTAATCCGCGTAGTACTGGAGGATAGCATCAAAACGACCAGCGAAATTTCCAGATTCATAGCAAAACCCACCATCTTCTCACTCAAGGAGAGATGATCTCAGAGTGAGAGTTCAGCGAGATGGTACTAGTAAGATAAATCTTAAAAGTCCTTCGTCCGGCCAAATGTGTACGCTTTAGCATCTCTCTTAAAAACTGCCTTCGACGAAGTCCAGCCTTCCCCCTAATAGGGGGCCAGAAGGTCAGTACTTGTATTGCCATAAAAGTTTGTAGAATAACTATAGAAAAGGGACACCAGCCGGATGCTTTTTTGCAGTGCGATAGAGCTCCAGCTAGTCAGTCACTGACGGCCAAAAGTTGATCATTTCCATATTCTATCGTAAGGTATGATCATGCGCAGTTTCGTTCCAGTCGGTATTATATTCTAGCAAAGCACACTAGGGCTATCTGCCTAAGGGAAGAGATGCCTTCTGGAGGCTTTTTAAGTGTTCCATTCGGAAACTCCTTCTTGGTGCGACGACTTTTATCTTATAGAATCTATAATTGTACAGTTGTTTATTAACTTAAAATTTAGTAAAGTTTAACAGTGACCTAAATATATGCAAAAGAAGGATGCTAGTTTGAAACATAAAATTATGAAAAATTCAGCTTCGAATTATGCTTTTTCTAACAACTTTTATTGATAACTCGATTCAATGTTGCTAAAGTATTCGAAAACCTTATGTCATATTTTTAAATCTCTAATTTTAATTTCGTTCGTTAGATGGCGCTTCTTTTCTCATATCTTTTTTATTTATTTGTTTGTTTTCATTTTTTCAATTTTAATAAGAAATTTATTTTCGAGATAAAATTTCCCTCCACATCTTTACCGGTGGAACCGTTGTCAGTTTCCGCTGAGTGTTAAGAGTATTTCAATAAAACCAATATAAATTTAAGATTGAATTTTGCGTTCTTTTATAATTAAATGCAATTTTGATAATTTGTACTATTAAAATCTGCGCGCGTCTGTTTGTTTGTTTGTGGGATTATCTTCTAGGAACCGCGGGGCGTTCAGTTTCAAGATTGGTATCCCTGGATTCTAAAAATTTGTGGGAAGCCATTTCGACCATTCTCATCTTTGTACGACTTTAATCAGAGGAGATATTAATTAAAAACTCTCAAAACGCTGGTTTTCGTCCTCATGTTTCAGAGTGGCAATAATCTCGCACGTTGGAGATAAAAATCTGCTTTACTTCGAAAAGGGTTGCCACAGCTCGCTTTCAAAGTGCGAAGTTTGTTAATAAAAAATTTATAAGTTTTACAAAATATGAAATAAAATTATGATTGCCACATATTATACATATTATTACATGAGGTCATATTCTGACGTTAAGAAAGCACGCGATTGTATGTGACGTCATTGTACGTCGAAAATGTTTTGTTAATGTCAGCATTTTAAATAAATAGCTGCTGTTGGCAACTTTTTTGTCAAGATATGTTATTACCAGGTTAATTCATTTATTGATATTGAGAAAATGTTATTATATTACATTAAATTTAAATCATGACGTCATATGTATTACATATGTACCTGAAGTGCCAAATGTTTTTGCTTCCTGGTTTGGCAATAAAAAAATTATTTACCAATTGGTTGTTGCTTGGAAAGAAAACTGATTTCATTCATATTGAAATGTTTTTATACATTTGCTTTTCAGGCGTACATATAACTCATAAATTTTGCTTTGGCTGCAGCCAGCCCATCTGGCGGGCTTGCCGGCTAGTCTCATTTAAGAAACGCAACGATTACAAAGCGAGCAGTGGCAACACTGCACGAAAAAAAAAAAACATTTTTATCCCCAGCGCGCGAGACTGTGCATCGGAAATGCTAAAGATATGCTCATTTTAAAGTTATTTTGAGATATTGCTCTAGAACTGAATTTTATGGTTTAAGTGTGCAGAATATGATATTTAATAAATAAAGGTAACACACAAAACGTTAAAAAAACGCCCTTTTGGGGTGATGCAAAATCTGAAAGCTTTCAGATTATTTATTTATTTTTTAATCTGCTTGTACTTCTCAAAAAGGCATAAATTTCATTTCACTTTTAAGATAGTGTTTATTGTAAGTTTATTGTCAAAAATAGCCTACGCAAACTTTTGTGAGTGCTGAACGCCTAGAATATGAATATTTCTTTCGTAACTTTCGTGATGGTTACCGAAAATATTATGCTTTATTATTATTACTGTTATTGTAAGCTTTTAGTTAACGCATTCGGGAGTGTTTGTCACCATGGTTTAAAGTTTATCACCGATTTTAAATCTACTTACGAATAAAGTATCGAATACAAATTTTATATATACACTACTTGTGGACGACAGAAGAATGTGGTGCCGCGATCTTTTTCAAAATTCGAATTAGATTTTGTTAAATTTCACGTTAAAACGGTTTTTTTTTCGCATTTTTTCGTCTAAGTTGAAAATCTCAGAATTTTATTGTTTTTATGGGGTACAGCGAAGAAAAAATTGTTTTAAAAGAAATTTGTAATGTAATTTTTAGTTTGCGGAATTTTTTTTTTTGAAATCGCTTGAATTTTTAGATTTTTTGACGTCTATTATTTTAAAATTTTGCATCTAAAAATGTATCATGTTGTAAAGTTTTGAAATTTACACAAATTATAAAACAAACTCTTCGCACTTTTTTCCTATAAAAAAGAACTGTTAAAAATACACTTTATATGGACAATTTTTTACATTTTTAGAAAGTATGCAATGAAATAGAAGGGAGAGTAATGTTCTTCTTGGGCGTCACTTGGAAACATTAGTTTCAAAGTTATAATTTCATCACATCATAACCCCTCCCCCCCCAAAAAAAAGGACTGATGACTGTTTAAAAGCATTTGCAATGAAATCTGTCGCGTCATTTTTAATTGCTTCTACCATCTTATCAAGTTTATATAAATATCTCTCAGCATTTCAGCATAAAATTGATTTTCTTTCTATTATTGTGGGGCGTAATATTTTATTTTTTTATGGGCTTTAAAATTCTAACATCAACAAATGTATCCATTATAAAGATTGAAAATTTCAAAAGTTTATAAAAAACTCTTCAACCCTTTTAAACAAAAATGATTTTAAAAAATTAGTTCGTCTATTTAAATATTAGTTACGCTTCTATTGTTTACTTTAAAACTAGCGGCACTTTATAAGCTTTTATCTAACTCACTTATGATATTTGTCGCTATGGTCAAAATTTGTAGTCAATTTTTAGTTTCTTATAGTTATAGAGCTCCAATTTGGAGTACACTCTCTTTGCGGATGAGAATGAAGCGATTTTTTCTCATGTATCTTTGTTTAAGAAATAAACTAAAAATCTCTAAATTTTACAGCTTGCACCATCAGATAGAACAGAAAAAAATCTTCTAAAATTTTAACGTTATTGGCGGTTTTTTTAAATCAATGGAATTTTTTTCGACCATTTGGCGTAATATTTTGGGGGCAGAAGAGTGAAAATTCATTTGTTGAGATATGATTTTAGAATTGAATAATTTGATTAACAACATGTCATTGATATTAAAAAGGTGAATGTAAAAAATTAAGAAAAGATTTTATAAGTTTTTATTTAAAACCCATAAAATAATTAAGGAACTAAAGGGGGAAAAGATCTTATCATATACTTTAACAGGAAAAATAGATTAAATAATTCTCTTTACAAAATTCGTCTACATATTGTTGCGTTCTACGGGTTCGCGGATTTGGAGTAATTGATGACAACACTTGATGAAGAATCAAAGCACAATTTATTCACTAGTATTATACAGAACAGTTCCAAAGAAACGTTTACAGTCGTCGAAAAACAACGACAAACACGCTGAAACAATCAGAAACCAGCCTTCAGGCTATAATGGTGAATACCACTTCACGGCAAAGAACGAAAGTATAGCTCCCTACTCGGTCGATCGCTCTCAAGCTAATGTCTGAACCCCAGACTACTACTACTACACTACTACTTTATCCGCGTACAGGCGGGGTATATATAGCTTTAACCTACCTTCGAGAATATGCTCGAGAAAACCACTAAGAATGCGTTTTCATGCTCTCCGTCTACGGCATATGGCCAATTTTGTCGCCAAATGACAATTTAGCGCCAAATCTGACAACCCTGCCTTTCCCTGGCGTTTCCTGGCAGCCCTAACCCCGAACAAGCCCTGCCCCGAGGAGGTAGATGCCTTCTACCTCCAATTCGACAAGCAGATATTGTTTATTCGTCAAGTGAGTGGGACACGATGGAAAAACAGGTTTTTACCACCTGTCTACTCCACTTTGTGGCTCTTAATCAAAAATTCCTTAAAATTTTGCAAAATATGAAATAGACAATAAAGCAAATTCGAAGTTCGGAATTCCAGATCCCCAAATTCTAGTGGAGGATCACTTATTGAAAATTTGATGTCTCTAGGTACCGTTGTTTTTTCGCAGCACGAGAAACATACATACATTTATGCAGATTTTTCATTGTTTAATTTCTTTAAATATAATGCGGAGCTTTAACATTGGTGGCAACAATTTGAAAAGTGAGCCGACATTTATAGTAAATCAACGCAAAATGTCAAAACAAAATTAATAGCCCTTCTGGGCTAACACCCTTTGGGCTAAAAAAAAAAGTCATAAATTTTTTTACATTTCTATCAGTATCAACATCAAACATAATTTATTGTTATTCAGCATAATATTAATTTCATCTGATTGTTTTAATAAATAAAAAAAGTCGGATTTCATTCTATTACCTCTTAAAATTACATCTGCTGCAAGGTTTTTTTTTTTGTTTTTTCATACTTATACTTCTCAATTTTCGAACTAAGCAGTACTCAGTTTAATTTTGCTAATACGGTACTCAACTAGATATTCAGAAAAACTGCATTCATTTCATTTCATTTCTGTATATCTGTAATGAAGAAAATAATACGTTTCCTTCTCCAAATTCTATATTTAATTATTCTTCTATATCCATACTGCAACAGTTCACGTATACGATTTACTGTATGAGCTTGCAATTTTTGAATACTCTTTTAAGTTCTTAAAAAAGAGCATTTGCGTTGGAAAGATCATTGAATCTGCAAATTTCATTAGCAAACACAAAAATTTCATCTAACTTTAAGGAATTCATTTTGAACTCAAACCACATTAATTTAGAAATATGATTGCGGTTTGAATCCAAAAAGAATTTATTATTTTCTCATGCGTACTTTGGCATCACATTATGCACGAGGAGGAACAAGCAGATGAAGGGGGGATGGGAGTTATTTTAAAATTATCTTTACTCTTTTTGCTGAAAAGTGCGAAAGTATACTAAATAACATTAAAAGTTAATCAAATGTATTCTTAAAGAAAACTATAACGTCCTTTTCGAATTGCTAAAATGGAATTTGAAATCTGTTTCAAAAGAAACAGAATGACGGCAACTTTCAAAAATGAAATCAATTTAGGAGAAAATGTTGAAATCTCATTTGCAGCGTCGAGGAGGAAAAGACTAAGAGAGAAAGAGATAAATTACATTCGAATCAGAACGCATCAAATTCGTCGGAAAATATTTCCCCATTCTTCAGTTTTTTAATTACATTTTGTATTTATCAATAAAATTTAATTTCGGCTGCAATTCTCCCAGAAATCCATCAGGGCAACCGCTCGTTCCGTGACGAAATGGAAAAGGCCAGTTTACACAGAATTCTAAAACTTAGGTTTTCGAAAAGCGTAGCGAATCATCGCATTGTTGCCATACCAACGCTGAGAAACTAACAGATTGGAAAGAGAGGCAGAAAAGTTGTTTGTTGTGTCGTTCGTTTCCCCCCCTTCATTTTCAGATATACAGTTATTAGGCTTTCTTCTTCTTCGTCGATGTCGTCTGCGCATTAGATTAGTTGAGAAATTCTTTTTAACAATTTTCCTCTCCCCGTTCGCCAATTAAATTAAATACGACTAAAATTAGATTTAATTACAAAACGACTGCTGGTTCTCATCGCCATTAATTAAACTAATATCTCTCTTTCACGGCGAGAAGGTAGTTGGCGCGCTATCGGATTATTGGCTCGTGCCCGAGCTTATTACGGAGAGCGCCCTCTATCGGGAAGTGTGAAACAACAAAACTTCGTTTAATTAACGCCGCCATGTTGCGAGGCAATTAAACTGGTATTACCCGTTGGATTAAATTAAACTTAATTATACAGGAGCCCGCAAAGGCAAATTACGTTTGGGCTAGAATCAATCTCGACTCGTTAATAATTAATAACGGAATAAGATTGGACCGGCGAAAGAGTTACCGGAACAAATGTAATGATCTTCACAACGAATACGCAATCGTTTTGGGTAGAGCTCACTTCTCCGGGATAGGGTGGGGACTTAAAGCCTCAGACATTTTTCTCTCGAATACAATAATAGAACTCTAAACATCCGCAACAGTGAGACCTCAGCCAATCCGGATACTTGAGAAATCCGGTTAACTGGCGGGCTTCCTTGCCTTTTCTGTGAGCCTCATAGGTGTTTGCCTTTATGAAAAGAGGGTAGATATTATTGCGTGCGTACGGGTTTCGTAGTAGATTGAATGTACAAGGTCCGATAAAAAGTTAATAAAATTTATTCTTATCACAAGAACTATAACAAAACGCTGGATTTTTCCCCAAAGATATTCGTACAATGCCACTCAACCTAATCAGTAGCTATATTTTAAACTACTAAAACGTTAAATAGAACGCAATCCAAAGCGCAGAGAAAGCTAATCCGATCAACAAAATTACAGCAGCTAAGTAAACAACAACAGCTCACTAAAACAACTGAGCTGATGAGTTTCACTCGGGCCTGTACAGCTTTTTAAATCGGCCGCCCGAGACAGTTCTAGTAGTTTCTGGAAAGCAGAAAGAGTAGAATTGCGATTACAACTAACATAGTAGTCAGTTACATTTATTCGAATTAAATATCAATTACAGAGATAAATTTTTATTCAATGTTAAATGCAAGTGCTTTTGTATTTTTACTTTTCCGGCGTAGCTTTCTCTTAAAATTTGTCACGCGCTGCATTGCACGGGGAAATAAAACAATTTTAATTATAATTTTACTAAAAATGTCTAACTAAATACGAAATTCGTAACAATATTGTATTTTTATTTAACGTGTATTAATCCAAAGAAGATTGTCTAGCAAAAGCAAATATTTTTTTTAATACAGTATAACACTTGATTATCCAATTGCGGATTATCCAGTTCGTGGAAAGAAATGTTGATTCGTCACTTCAAGGAACCCGTTTCCACTGATCTACGGTCCAATTTAGATGTGCTTTGCACCACATTAACCAAGCAGCGCGGTGGACTTTGTGATCAAAGGCTTATGGGCAGCAACACGACCATGAAGAGATGGGCTTCCTTACGGATGGTATTCATTGAAACAATACTTCCGGATGCCTGTTGAAACTCCTCGCGGATGAGGGCCATCGGTTGGGTGCGGTTCTTCCGAATTTCTCTGGACAGCACTCGCCGGTCTCTATCTCCCAGTTTCGTTGGTCTGCCGACTCGGGGCACATTCCGACAATCACCGCTCACCTTCCACTTCTTAATCGCATAGGCCACTATCGATTTTGAGTACTTCAGATCGCTAGATATGTCCCTTAAGGATCGACCACATTTGTGATACTCGATAATTATACCTTTCTCGAAATCAGAGAGCTCCCAACTGCGAGGCATCTTGCACGCGACTAAAGCCGATGCTGTTTCCTACACGATATATACCGGCGGAGTCCGTGACGTACCTTAGGACCACAGATATCGTCATTTACATAGGTGTCCAAATACTTATTGGTAGTCAGTGTACATTTTCTTTGAAATATGAGACGCGAAATTTTTCGGGACTGCAATATTTCCTTTACTTCCTACATTGAAGTAATATGAGAAGTTTTACTCCCATACAAGAAAAATTGACAAGGATATTTAATCTCGAAATTTGCAATTTTTGATGTCCTTTTCCACTTGCCTTGAGGGATCAGTTAATTAGAATAATTCGTGGAAACTAGTTTAAATGGAGTGGAGCAAAAAATATTATAATTTAAATAGAGATAGAAAGACGTCATGTGGGTGTCCACAGCAGAGTTTTTCTTCGTAACTTAATGCCAATTATCTCATTGGCAGCGATTTTCGCTCGGTGAGACGTAGCTCTCCCGGCATAGTAAGCCAATGAAGGGTTGCCATATTTTCCGTTAGTTTTCGAACCAATTTTAAATCTCGACATGATGAGGAATGTTTTGTTTTTCAAACTCATGAACATTTGAAAAAATCTGAAAATGTAGAATTTCAAAAGATTATAAATCACTTATAATAATTTCTTTTCCAGTAATTACTTATTTAGAAGAAATATTTTAGAGAAATTTAATATTTGACAAATTTTCAATTCTCAGTCAATCCAACAATTTATTTCCGGTAATCGAAGATAGAGAAAAGCTGGATTTGAATGTGGGTGAAATTTTTGATGAAGTAACATTAATTAAAAACTACTTTGTTCAGAATTCTGAACGTGATACAAGATCTAAAACAGCAAATAGCAAATGGCACAAGATTTTTAAAAATGCTGACTATAAATGTGTGAATATTTTAAAAGTAGTTTCGTATTTGTTTTCAATACCTGCAATATCAGCACATTGTGAAATAATTCCTAGTGTCATTCAACTAAATAAAGAAATGAACAAAACATGCATTCGATTTAACTTATGGGAAATGAATTATTTATATATTTTAATTTGGAAGGCACTTGTTCAGAATCTGCCAAAATAAAAAATAAAAAGTGATTGTTTCCTCAAGTCTGCCAAAAATCAGAAGAAATTAATTTAATTTTAAATTAACAGTTCTAAAAGCTTCGAATATTTTTACGAATACGATTCAAATTATGCCAAAATACTAAGTTTTCTAAATCTTATGACAGGTCAAGTGCGCAGGTTATCACCGTACTAGCAATCGTGACCACCAGGGTCGTTTAGAGCACCCCAAGTGCGCGAACTGCCAAGGCCCCCATGTAGCTTCTTATCGTGGGTGCCCAAAGTTTCCTAATGTAAAAAAGAATAATAATTCCAGCAAAAATTCTGCAGTTAAGCCAGGGATTAGCTATGCTCAGGCGTTAAAGCCAGTGATCACTCAGGAAAAAACAGGAGCAAATTCTCATGCACCAGCTAATGCAGTTAATGAAGTAAATACCAATTCTCCACCCTCTGCTGCACAGACTATTACGCTGTCTCAGGAAAATTCAAGAGTCAACCCAAAAACTGGCTCAGTTACTACGAAAAAACAAAGATCCAATGAGATAAACAATCCCTCGGATATTTCCGAGTTATTCAAAATTATGAAAGAAATCCAAGGTATTTTTGGTTACAACCTTGGTAAAATAATAAGCATTTATAAAAGCAAGTTACCAGCCCTGAGGCGGTGTGATAACTTACTCGACAAGATGCAAGTGCTGCATTTGATATTTGAAGAAATCCACGGGATAGCTAATAACTAATTTATGGCCCGTGAGTTTCGTGTAGTGACATGGAATGCAAATGGTTTAAATCGCAAAATTGATGAATTACGTATTTTTGTAAATGAGTATAGCCCTGATATTTTACTCCTACAAGAACACAAGCTTAGCCCTGGAGTCATTGTTGAAATAGCCAACTACGTGCTCGCAGAAGACCGCAGAAGCACCTCAACAAGAAACCCTGGAGGAGGTTTAATCATTTTGGTTAAGCGCTCCATCACCCATTATCACACAACACTGCCACAGCTTTTAGCCCTGGAAGCTTTAGCTATCACTATCACAACAAGCACTTCACGCACAGTCACTTTTGTCTCTGCCTATGTCTCAGCCAACAGTAGATCCCATGTCAATATTGTGAAAGATTTTGAAGCACTGACTAAACAACAAAGTAATTATTGATGGAGACTTCAACGCACACCACCGCGAGTGGAACTGCAGCAATAACACCTTCCTAGGAAATGTAATCTACCGTTTTGCCACTAAGGCTGGTATTACAATTGCAACTCCACAGACCCCAACACGTTATGACGACAGATCTGCCTCAGTCCTTGATTTCTTTTTGATCAAGGGGTGCACCTTTAACACAGTTGACAGCTTAGCTGAGCTGTCATCTGACCATAATCCGGTTCTGATGGATATGGATCTGTCTACTCATAGCACACCACACAAGAAGGCCTTTATTACCAATTGGTCTGGTTTCACCAAAGCCTTGAACAACACGACAATACACATTCCCACAGCACATACAGGTGATGAGTTAGATGCTCTTGTTGAGACATTTACTGCAAATCTACAAACTGCACTGGATGCAAATAGCAAAGCTGTACCAGCCCCAAAAAGGGGTAAATGTAATAATATTATTAGAAACCTTATCAAGCAGCGTAATGCAGTGCGAAGAGAATGGCAGCGATCAAGATACCCTCCCGATAGAGTACGATTAAACCAACTTAATCGCCAAGTCAGGGCCCTTACTCGAGAGCGAACAGACCACGACTGGGCCGTTTTTCTCTCCTCGCTCTCTCTAGAAGAGGGTAACATCCGGAAAGCTACGAATAAACTTCTGAGATGCCACACAAACATTCCGCCCCTAACAGGCCCACAAGGAATTGCTTACACTGATTCTGAGAAAGCTGAGTCACTAGCTGATCACTATGCTACTCAGTTTCACACTCACAACATACCTCACACCCAAACAGAAAATCTAGTCACCCAGACGATAACATATTTCCTCTCAAAGCCACACACAACCAACATTCCTCCTGTCAAACCTTCAGAGGTCTATGACTACATTATGAAGCTCCAAACTAAGAAGAGTCCAGGCCTGGACTGCATAAACAACAAAATGCTAAAGAACATGGGTGTGCTGATGCTGCTCAAGCTGACTAGTATTATAAACGACATGCTTCGTCTTGCCCATTATCCAACTCCTTGGAAGACTGCAGTGGTGGTTCCAGTCCTTAAGGGGGGGGTAAGGACCTTTAAACCTTCAAAAAATCGAAATTTAAAAAAATATATATTTTGAATATTCATAGAATTCTGAATACTGAATCAAAATATCATGATTATTTTTCGAGTTATGAGCTTTTATATAAAGCTCACTCTAGAAAATAACCATTTAAAGAGACGCCAGTGTTTGTTTACGTTTGTAGCTGTTACTTCCGCGTTTGTCCCACTCACGTGTTTTATGACTTTAGACTGGGATATTTTATCTTTATTTCTTTCCCCATGGTTTATTTAATGCATGTTCGTACAGTAGGAATGCTACCACTCAACTTATTTCATTTCACATTTGTTTATATCTAGGGAAAGCGTGGCGAATGATTTGTTTGATTTTCAGTGAGTGAATAACTGTAGATTTTTATCTAATTTTCCATATTTTGCTTGAAAACAAATTAAACTATACGTTTTATTAAGCATGGGAAAAGATTATTATCGATCTGTTGGTTATAGATCCAGGAAAAGGCGATTTCATGGCAAAAAGTCTGACAATTTGAATGCAAATCAGAACGTATCTGCATCTGAGAAAAAAATAAAATTGGAAACTTCACAGAGCAAGTATGAAATTGATTCTTCTCTGAAAAATAATTTTCAAGGTTGCAGAATTATAGATATTTGTTTAATGCTCCAAGAACTTAAAAATTATCTTTGTTGCAAAATTTGTCACTCAGAAATTGAAATAATAGAAAGTAAAGTGACTGGGATATCATTAACTATGTCCATCAGTTGTACAAAATGCTTGCAAATTAACGAATTTCAGACATCACGTATGATTGGTGTGAAGCAGAATCAGTGTGAAGTAAATTTAAGAATTGTGTATGCTATGAGATGCATAGGTCAAGGCCTAGCAGGTTTGGAAAGATTTTGCAGCATTATGGATTTCCCTGCTCCATTATCTCAAAAATCTTACGACAAAGCTGTGAAGAAGATTGGACAAGCAGCAGCTACAGTTTCTAAAATTTCAATGAAGGAAGCTACATTGGAAGAAATATCATTATCTGATAATTCTGAAAATATTACTGTTTCGGGTGATGGTACCTGGAAAACAAGAGGCTTCAGCTCCAAAATTGGCGTATGTACTCTAATCGGATCAGAGAGTGGAAAAGTTATTGATGTTGAAGTGCTAACTTCTTTTTGTAAAGGTTGCGAAAGAAATGTAGCTTCTCATGACTGCGTAAAAAACCATGAAGGCTCGGCTGGAAAAATGGAAGTCATTGGAATGCTACGCATGTTTCAGCGTTCAATAGAGGAGAGAAATGTGCGTTACTTAAAATATCTTGGCGATGGAGACTCAAAAACATTTTTGGAAATCAGCAAAGACAAGCCATATGGTCAAGAAGTGACTGTAGAAAAACTGGAATGCATTTGCCATATTCAAAAAAGGATGGGCACCAGACTTAGAAAGTTAAAAGCTGATATGAGAACAAAAAAATGTGCTGATGGTAAACCACTTTCAGGTAAAGGACGGTTAACAGACAAGCTAATTGACCAACTGACTAATTATTATGGCAATGCGATACGAGAAAATAGTGGATCTTTACAAAACATGCGAAAAGCAGTGTGGGCAGTATGGTGTCACACAAGATCCACTGATGACGAGCCCATGCACTTTTTCTGTCCTGAAGGAGATAAGTCATGGTGCAAGTTCCAAAAGCACGAAGCTTTAGAAGATTCCAATAAAGGAATTTTTCATCATAAGAAGACTGTACCTTCAGCTGTAATGGACTGTATAAAAAAGGTTTTTACAGACTTATCTGAACCAAAGCTTTTAAAGCGGTGTTTAAAAGGAAAAACGCAGAATCCAAATGAATCCTTAAATTCTATGATTTGGAAATTTTGTCCGAAAACTTCTGGGTGTGGTGTAAAAGTTGCCAAAATTGCTGTTGATGAAGCTGTGGTAGCTTTTAATGAAGGTAATAAGGGTCGCCTAGATGTAATGAGAGAAATGGATATCACCCCAGGTCATAATGCTACTACAGGTGCATTTGTTGCTGATAAACGAAGGATTCTCGCAGCTGAAAAGAAAGCCTGTTTAATGACAAAAGAGGCCAGGAGAGCTAAGCGAATGTCCCAAAAGAATGCTAATGCATTATTATCTGAAAAAGAAGGAAATATTTATGAAGCAGGTGGACACTAGCAAGGGAAAAAAATGTATTATTGTAAAAAAATGTAAAGTTTAACTTTAAAGTCATTTTTCTCAAAACTGTGTTTTTGACACTTATCCGTAAGATTTAAAGAAATATTATTGATGGAATTTTCTGAAATTGCACATATATGTTAAAAATACCTATATGCATAGAATGAATTAACATGAAAGTGATTTTTAATTTTTTTGTTTTGTTTTGATCCATATTAGTAAAAAAAAAGGTAAGTAAATTAAAATTCAATATTTTTCTCAATTTTAAAAATATTAATTATGAATATAATTGTAATTCCTTAATTCATTCTATACCCAATACATTTAGCTTTATTTTGAATCAAGAATCGAAAGTGTAACTACATTTTATTTAAAGATATCTTACGGACAGTAATATGCTATTATGTTTCATTTTCGATATACAATCAATATTTAAAATTTAATTTTAAAAAAAGTTCTCAACTTAAACTTCTCATTTAACTTGTTTTTATATCTGCATGTTTTTATTTATATGTAGCGTAAATTATATGACTGTGTGGTTATATCCTGTATATGAGGCCATTTCAAACATTGGTAAAAAAATTGGAGAAAAGTGAGCTTGAAAGGTCCTTACCCCCCTTAAACCGCAGAAGCCAGCCACCAGCCCTGTGTCCTACCGCCCCATCAGCCTGCTGCCATCAACCAGTAAAGTCGCTGAATATATCATCCAGCAGAGGCTACTTGAACATCTCAACGACAACAACATCATCATCTCAGAGCAACATGGTTTCAGAAAGAAACACTCAACCAACCACCAGCTCTACAGAGTAACTGAGATGATATCCCAAGGGCTAATGAACAAATCCATAACAGGGACAATATTCCTCGACGTGGCAAAGGCCTTTGACAGAGTTTGGCTGGAGGGTCTCATTCACAAAATCATAACTCTGGGTTTCCCACATTACATCACACACATCACGTATTCTTACCTTATGGGTCGACACTTTGTCGTTCGTGTAAACAACAAAATCTCCACCCCCAGGTCCATCAAGGCTGGGGTCCCACAAGGGTCTAATTTAGTCCCGCTATACTTCAATATATACACGAACGACATCCCACAAACACCACACACCACTCTAGCAATGTATGCTGACGATACAGCAATTCTTTCACAAAGTGCATCTCACGGCTCAGTAATACAATCACTACAAGATCACATACATGCACTGGAGTCCTGGCTGCAGGCATGGAAAATCAAAATCAACGTGGAGAAATCAGATGCTATATTATTCATAAGAAAGAAACTCATCGACTACAATATCCACGTTGATATGTATGGTACTCCAATCCCTTGGACCAAGCAGGCCCGATACCTAGGTGTTGTTTTAGATCAATGTCTCACATGGACCCCTCACATTACACAACTTATTACAAAGTTCCGGGTACGTAAACGTACACTTTCCCCCTTAATTGCTCGGAACAGCGTTCTCTCTGTTGACAATAAATTACTCATTTACAAAACCATGTTGCGCTCCATCATCACTTATGCCTGCCCTGTCTGGGGGTATGTTTGTAAAACTAAAATGAAAAAACTGCAGATTTTGCAAAATATTGTATTAAGACAGGCGGTGAATTGTCCGTGGTTTATTAGAAACTCGGCAATTCACCGTGAATTCAATATCCCTTACCTGGAAGATTTCATAGTCAAACTGGCTAAAAAAATTTTTAATAATATGCATAGGATGTCTAACCCTACCATATAAGTCTGTAATTATGATTATCAATCACCAAGCAATAGAAAAAGATCCCTGGCGGTGCTCAGAAATATAACTTAAAAAAATATATGTAAAAAAAAATAAATAAATAAAAATAAACCTTGTAAAGCAATGCACCTATACCATAATAATAATGTTGTATGTATGTGATAATTAATTATATTATACCATTTTCCTGACATGTATACATTTCTATGTTCTGTATTTTTACTTTGTATTTGTATCACCTTATTGCTGCATGATATATTATTTTTGATTGCCTATTGGTCACACATATGACTCCTTTCCTACGGTAACTGACTCTTACACACCCACTAACATTCTCATCTCCTTTTAAGCTTGGTAGCCACATGGGTAGCTGACTTGTGTCGTTTGGTTCTATTCTTATCGATCTACATAATTGCTTATCAAATCTAATATAGATATGCCATTATTAGTTTTCGAAAAGCCATTTGATAGAAAATCGTCCATCAGGTTCGATAGTGGGTAGCGCATTCCGCGCGGGCACCTTTCCGCAAGTACTTATGTACAATTTGCCTCAGCCGACTTACCAAGAAATTTAAAAATTTATCTTGGCACAGTTTGCTCAATTTGCGCCGAGAATAATTCACTTGGCGAAATTCTTAATTTATAGCAACCTATTTTCCTTTCCCTTTTTTGATTGCGTACGAACGGAAAAAAAGATACGTCGTTTATTCTTCCAAATAATTTTAGAAAGTGCGTAAAGTACATTTGGCGTTATTATCGCTTAGAACAAATACGCCAAATTTCAAAACAAGCCAATATATAAATTCCTGAACATCTTTGGAAATTTTGAAAAAAAAAATTCTAATTTTTGTAGCTATGCCTAGAAATGGCTTTAAGATGATAGAAAATATTTTTTATATAATTTTTATAGTTTTTAATTCAAAAACTTTCCGAAAAATGTATAAATATTAATAAAAAAAATTACAAATTTTAAAAAACTAATCAAAAATTAGCTGCCAGTTTCATTTGGATTGAATCTAAATTCCGAACTGTGAAAGATGGAATGAAGTAACATTAATAAAAAAGAGATATTAATATATATGTGCCAAATTCAATTAACACTGAGGAGCAAAAAGTTTTGAGAGCAAATTTTTTAAAAACTACTCGTGCGATTTTTACAAAACTTGGCACTTTGGCAAAATATGAATTGAAATATGGAAAAAAATTGGCATGTCATTTCAGAAAAAGTCCGATCTTATGTTAAAATACCTATATTGCAGCAATACTGTATATAAATCTAATATATACCCTAAGTCGTGCTTTCGAGAGATGAAAAATGCAAATTAAATTTCGTCAATCGGCTAAGGAGAACGAGAGATATAGAATTGTACCAGTTTTTTTTTCGCAGAGTACACTTGGAAGAGATTTCTTTTGAGAGGTTTAATTAATTATAAGCTTAATTTTACTTGGTTTGGAAAACACAAGCAATCTAAATGCATGGAATCCCGTTATCCGAGTCCTGTTTAAGCATTTAATTTTCAGTGCGTGTATAAAATAAACTATGTATTCATTCGAAACTGAAAGAAAGAGGTTAAACCGGACCTACTTTGAAACTTGCTTTACAACAATCTGGCAACGGCTTTTTCTCTTACGTATCTAGAAGTTATTTACACGTTTTAAAATAAGGTCTCATTTTAATATTTTCAATGCCTTTCCTGAGGTTTGACAGCATTTTTAATGATATCTTGATGTTTTTAATTAATCGTCGGGGTAGCTAAAAGCCACCACGTTAGAATTATTATTATTATCATTATTATTTTCGGTTTGTGTTCTTTTGAAAGAACTCAAACTGGGAAGAAAATAATTTCACGAATCAGTGCTACACTAGTGTATTCAATTCTTTATCATTTTTATTGTTGATAGTGTTTTTTTATGCACTTATTTGTATCTGCTTGAAGAAAACTCTTTTCAAGCAAACAAGAAAGTTGTTGCCATTTCCATATATCTTATTACTGCAAAATTAAGCCTCAGGTTGTAGGAAATCAAGCAATAGAAATTCCTTTTCAACATAGGTTCTTCTTCTCCAAGAAAAGGTCCTTCTTTTATTTTATTATTTATTGAATTAGAAGAAAGGCCTACATTGCCTGATTTTTCTCGAAATCAGTATAGTTTTGTAAAAGATCAACGTCAGCTGAAGATGGAATTTTTTAACCTTAACAGTTTGTTCCCAAGTTTGTTTGTACTCAGGTTTCCCCCTTACAGCGAAAACCTGAGTAATTTTATTCCCAAATGAGCCCAATCGGAAAATACCCCTTTATTTCATTTGCAAGAAAGTCTATGTTTTTACCCTCCTCGACTTCTAAACGTAAAGTCAGTGCTCTCTACTACGTAATACTTTTAATTTTTGTCGTGATTTATCATGTTGGAATATGATTGTACAGGGTGTATCAGTACAACGGTGACAAACTTTCAGGAGAGAGAGAGAGAGAGTACACCTAGACGATGGAAAATCACATAGCAATTCATGGCCGGAAACGCTTTCCTGGCGCGGTAGTGACGACACAAATATCAAGAAAGAAAGGACACGAGCGGGGTGAGAAAACATTATAAAATAACCTAATCTAATCTTCAGGATACTGATCAAGAACACACACAATCTTAACATCACAAAGGCAAAGGAACACTATAATTCAGGATTTTACTTTCAAGTTTATTCAAGACAAACACTAATTCAACTGGCGCTGCCAGATCCAAAGACAAGAAATTATATCACCGGAAAGATTTACGCCCACTTTGGCGATTAACATAAATTTCAACATAAAAATTTCTTACACACTGGGCCCGGCTGAACAGTAGTTCAGAACAATCAAGATTATCATTAATACATGAACATTTTCAAGAATTATTTTCAAGAATCATTATGCATTTCAATACAAATTCAAGTTTTTGTAATAAAGAAAATATCAACTAAAGATCAAGAGCATGTAAAACTTACCATATGTTTAAAGAATATCAGGCAAACTTTCATTCATTAAGAATTACTCTCATAACATTCCTGTTCAAGCATCAGGAATTTAAATCAAGAATTTATATAACTCAAGATAATATTAAACAAATAACATTTCAATAATCCAACTAAAATACTAGAAATATTACAAGAAACCTGTCCTTTTTTTTT
>KK118872.1:0-56172 GCA_000611955.2 Stegodyphus mimosarum
TTAAATTCGGGATAATTTTCTAAAATTTTATTTTGAGGCTTGTAAAGTAAAATACAATTGTTGCCCTCGCTAGCCATTTCATTAACCCAGGCTTCTACACTTATAAAATCATTTTTATGCCTTACAGCATTTGATTGTAGATTATAAGAATTTTCAATATTCCATAAATCTTTCCTTGTTAAAAGATGCAACCTCTCAAGCCCTGTATCAGATACAGAATCCCGAATTTCATCTAAAATTGCGTCGAATGGGACTTTTCCAGCAATTTTAGTTGCTAATAACTGCCGTTGTGATTTTGTAAGAGGCAGATGCCCTATATCATTTTTATGACCTACATGGGTTTTTACGATATGAGCTAAACACTTTCCATTATTAAAATGGCTTACTTTTATAGAGGCTGGGCAATAAGAGTTTATTTTATTACTCCCTTGTATTTTTAAATGTCGCATACCTTGTGCTTTAGATATATAATGCCCTGAACGATGGCATCCAAAATAAATACACTTTAAGTGTAATTGGGGATGTTCCTTTGTAAATTTAACAAATTTAGATTTTGTTTCTCTCTCAAAATTTTCCTTCCAAAACATGAAATCAGCAAATGTAGAGAATTCTCTCTCTTCTTTTTGCATGGGTATTTCATGTTCCATTTGCAAATGTAAAGGAAAGCTTTTCTTTGAAAAAAATTCATTACATAATGGGCATTTATATAATTTTTTATGATGAATACTCAAGGGCAGTAAATGCACTCTACGCTTGTGAAACAGCAAATTTTTATTATTATTGAATTGACGACTACATAAGCCGCATTTGAATTTAAGAACTTTCCTTTTAAGAATTGATGTTTGTTGGGGCATATGGAATTTTATGCGGTGACGTTTTAGATTGCTGTTATTAGAGAAACATTTTTTGCAATCAGGGCACTTCAAGTTTTCTGAAATTATAGTGGATTTTGTATCAAAAATCTCTAAAATCGAATTACCACTGAAAACTTCACGCGATTTATAATCTGAACTAGAACTGGATATTTCTGGAGCAGAAATGTTTTCTTCATTAGAATGTATGTTCTTCAGATGACGCTTTAAATTGCTGGCATTTGAAAAACACTTTTTGCAAACAGAACAGCTGAAAGACTTCGAAATTTTAGTTTTCTGAGTGATATTACCGCTTGTATTCAAAGCGGAACTGTGAATTTTAGATCCATTGTCTGAATGATAATGGGTACCATCATCTAGATCATTCAAACTGGTATTACATATTCTATTATTCTGAAGCAATTGCTCAGAATATTCCGAATTATTTGGCCCTGAAAAGGGCCTTTTATTGAAAAATTCTTCACTCATTATATATCTAAGTGAGAGCGAAATAGTAAGCTTAAAGCGGACGAAATCAAGTAACAAAAATTGTAAACAAACTTCGGCGTCACAGGATAACGTCACATGATGCGCAAACTGAGATGCGCGTCTGAGGATCAGATCATGATCCCAAAAGTTGCCTTCTCTCCGTAGACGCTTGTAGGCCGTTGATTGAGGCTACCTGCCAGCACTGCACGGGATGCCCTTCTCCTTAGGCTTTCCATGGAATACCAAGGACAGCAGTGACCAGACTCTCAATGCTCCAGTTTGCTATTTGGCTACCAATACCCTGGTGGAGGGGACTAACACCACCCGGCCCATGAAGAGCAAGTATAGACTTACCTCATGGACCATCGGGAACTGCCAAGTTCATAAATTTTATACCCCCGTGGCCGAGACTTTCTATGTACAGATCATAGCCAGTAGCCTCGCATAGTACTCTGCGTCGACCCCCGGGGAGGTGACAAAACATAAAAGAAACAAGACTAGTTTCAAATTCACAAGAAGAGAAAGTGTCTGTTAGTTTAAAATAATCACTTCAAGATCTTTTTTCTCCATTGCAACTTAACCATAGTATTGACAGCTGGATTAATTTTCTATTCTCCTAATTGTTTCATTTCCATTTCATTTCTGTTTAGTTTGTTCCTCTTTTTGAAAAAAAAAAGTCGGATGAAGATTTACCTAAATTACAGTCTCAGATGAGGTGAAGAAAATAATTGCTGTGCGATGATAAACGACACAATTATGCAAAGAGTCGACCGTCGTAATGGCCTTGAAAAACCTTTTTTAAAATAATGGAGTATAAGATAAGTCAAATTATGATCATGACACTCAAGAAGGGAATTTTCTACAGTTGTTAAGAAAGGAAATAAAAAGAACACGGTGTTTGCAAATTAGAGACAAATTTAACAAAGGGCTTGAGCGAGACCCTCGGAGTCCCTTGAAAGTTATATCATCACTGTATATAAAGTTCATCACTGTATATAAATCTCTAATATTCGCTTAAATTTCCTTTGCAAGTTTTTAAACGTTTTTTATAAACTTATTCCACAAAGAAAGTTTAAGAACATTTGCAGTTCTTTTTTATCTCCTCCAGAAATTTGAGAAAAGCTCAATAAATCATACAAGGGGTCAGAATTCCGCACGGAAATTACGCTTAACATTTTTCTTTTGAAAGTGTTTGGGAAAGTGAATGGAATAATATCCTTTGATATAAAAGTTAAAGAGGAAGACATTTTAATGAGAAATACTGTTCAAATATTTGAGAATCTCATGTGGCAACTAGGACTACTCTCTTAAGGAAGAATGGCTTAAAATGAATTCAAATATTTCCGTATAGAAGAAAACCTTAATTTTAATATTGAATTAGATATATATGAAACTGTGTTATATTGATTTGAGCTTGCAGTTTAATCTTAAAATATATGTTTTGCTTCTTAAAAATTCTGAAAGGAATTTGGTGATTCCAGAATTTTACGTGATCCATTTGCATTCTCTCTTGCTACGAAAATTTATAGTGATTTTATCATGAAATATATACTGTTACCAGCTCACTGCTAGTGGGATTTTTAATTATCGTTTAAAAAGACGTTTAACATAACTGTCATAAAAAACAGTATCATTGTTTTGCACAGTTATGAGCAAACTATATCATTTCATTATATTCAGATATTTAAATTGCTACTTTCCTTAAATATGGATGAGAAATTTAATATTATGCGAAATTTCAGGTTTTGAAAAATATCAACAATCTTCAAAATTTCCACAGAGAATGCAGTTAGGATTTTTAACACTTTCAAGATCCACCACATTAAAAAATGCAACTTGTGACCTTGCGAGATAGTGATTTGTTATTAGGTTCTCAATTTTATTATTATCATTATTATTTCTATTTCGATAATGAAAATATTATTATACACATCATAATAACAGCCGTTTATTACCCACAGAATATATTAGGACGTGGTAGTATGATTTTATGGTTAACAGACAAACTGAAAAGTCATCTTTAAGATAGCTCAATCTGTTTTTCTGTTTACATTTCAATATCTTAATTTCGGAAACAATTATTAGAATTGCTTAACAAGCCTACGTATCTGTTTTATCACCTGAGGTTACTTCACTGCATAACTTTTTTGTTATGAACAAACATACTGTATTAGGAAAATGCCTATTTTACAACTGAAAATGAATGGGAAGAGATCATTCCTAGAAAAGATGATCTGTCATGTAGAGCTACAAGAAAAATAAATATATGGTCTTAATATACTGATTTCGGTGGCCATTTTAATAAATATGCGTTGCTTCTCCTACACGAGCAGTCCGTCACGATTCACGTAATGGTCGTGTAGATAGGTCGTGGTATCTTTAACACCTTTCTATTATAAAGTTATAACGTATTTTCCCTCCTTCTTAGAATGCTTCGTGGTGTAGTGGTCAGCACACTCGGCGTGTGTTCGAGAGGTCCATGGTTCGAGTCTCGACGAGGGCATTGCTCATTTTTCACATCTCAGATTTACAAAAAAATCAAAAATCATCTTTCAAAAAATACCTAATATCTCTACAGCGCAATAAAGCAGCTTACATATTTCTTCTCCCATTCGTCATGCAGGTGATTCCTGTTTGTGTAACAGATTATTGGAAGTATCTCCATTACTTGTAAGCTTCATACATATTAAGCTAAACGTATGATTTAGTTAGAAAGTTGCATAGAGTGATAACTTGTTATTTACGTTGTTAAAAGAAAAAGAATGATTCATTCGATAATTTTTAATTCTGTTCTACTCAAGGAAAGTTATCAAATAATTCCACAAATTTCCCTGAAAAGTAAAATTGCATAAGACGAAAATACCGTTTACTGAATTTCAATGTTTCTAAAGACTTAGAGGATTTCGATTCAAGCTTTGAAATGACGTCATATGAAGCAATCAAGCATTGTAGTAATAGCAGTCAAGCGTCGGATCCGATATACGCGCGGCTAACGTTCCCCAAAACCTAAAAAGTAAGACCAAACTGCTACAAGACATAGAGAATGCAATGATTTACCTCGACCTACATCTTCAGTTGCCTATCGGTTTTCAGCAAGGAAAATAATACCGGTCAATAAAAAAGGTTTTTACTAGATTATGTTTTATTTGGATGGAGGATGAAAACGCCGCTCGGTATTTCTTTCTTTACACTGATGCTTCCTCAACTGTATAAATTGCTAATGACTTGTTGAAATGCATGACCACAACCGCTTGGCTTCATTTAACTGGTCTATGTTTAGAATTTTACGTCTCACTAAGAAGACACTATTAGGAAATAATTAGGGTAAAAAGAATCAAAACATGTAGGACAAAATGGCACTGCCAATGGAAAGACTTAAGTTATGAATACAAACTAGCTGCAGACATAGAGGGGAATAATAATTTATTTACAGGACTTTATATAAAACACTTTTCTTTTAATAATGTACTATTATTTAAGACCTCTGTACAAGCAACTTTCAAGATTGTATGATATCACTTATTTATATGGCTCATATTATTAGCCTTATCTTTATTCTCAGTTTCTCACATTTCGCTTGTTGTTTTAATTTGCTTTTGAAGGATAGCATGAAACAATAATTCTCTTTTTTAATTAATCCCATATCAAATATTTTGAGATTACAACTATATCTCCCTTTTGATAAGTTCAATGTAGTCTCTTTCAGGTGCAAGTAATTCAGAAAATTTTAGAACAGGCGACAACGAAAGCTGAGTTGCGAGGTAATTTAAAGACATACGATTTTTTTAGCATGGATGGGTCTATCCATCTTATTTATTTACATAATGAAAATATAAGTTGTTTAATTTCAAAAGACATGACCAAAGTAGTAATCCATAAATTATTGTTATTTCATTTACTCTGCATTGCTATTCTCTGCTTTGTTATCCAAATAGGAAATTTCAACAAGCTTGTATTAACTAGCATAGAATCAATTAAACTGTAAAGATGTTAAATTTGGAAAACAAAAATAAATTTTTTAATACGTTAAAGTGTTATAGTTTTCATATGGGGAATAAAATTACCATAAGAATCAGAAATATGAGATATCGTTGCCAGTCGACAAAGTATGATTTTTCAAATATACATTTCACTTCAAAGTAACAAAGTAAATCCAGTTTCAAATTTTTAATAATATTAAGCTACAAATACTATATAATATTAAAATTATAATAAATAAAATGCGTTTTAGCATTAAAATATGTCACTCTCAAAATTTCTAACCCTCATTTTCTCATGAAATTTTGTAGTAATATAGACATTGCAATCCTATATACGTATTTTAATTTCATTGATGAAACAGTAATGTATTTTTTAATATTTCAATTCATTTCTATTTCACATTCAGAAAAAAAAGGAAATACAGAAACTTCTGCTGAATTTTTTTAATTAAAATTCCTTTTTAAATTAAATTTTAACTTTATTTAACAGTAAAGATTTAGTTCTGTCATGAAATAGGAAATATTTAAATTTTTTAATGTTTTCAGTTCCTTCTAACGTTTTTAATGAAATAGTTCCTATATAGATATTTTTTAAGTTTTCAGACTGGAAGTTCCTTTTTAGCATAAACCTTTTCTATCCACAAAACAAAAACCTTTCAAGATAATGTGAAGTAAAATGAATAACAATAAATAATTCATTACTACAACGAAATTTCTGAAATTCTGTAAAATGTGGAGTTGATTTCTTTTAAATTGCAGAATATAAAAAATACTAGTTCCGAGTAGTATTATCTATTAATAAGGTTAATAATCTAGGATGCTTTCTTAGAAGTAATAAAATTTCCATTCTTTCTCTCTTTTTTTTAATTAAAAAATATTGTCGTTAACTGTTTTGTATCTTTGTATGTTACCCATCTCGAAGTCATTCACTCGAAACCAGACGTAAAGGTTGAGTTAAATTTCTGAGAACAATAAACTTGTAAATAATCACTTCAAGGGCAAACGGCTTTCCAGAACTTGTTTCTTTAACTTCTTTAAACTTTTTTATGAAAATGGATAATTTTTATTAATTATTATGGAGGCATCAAATAAGTCATTCAATTTTGGTAAATCGAATCAAATCGAAATTTTGCTATGGGATAAGCATAAAGGTGCTTATCAAATACTATTTAAAATATCTTTTCCTATATCTGCGACTTCTAAAATCGATAAGAAAAAAACTTTCGATTTATTCATGCACATAGAAATTGAAGACGATATTTCACTAGAAGTACATTGGAATATTTGGAGCAGTATACTAATCGTTCACATCCGAAATCTTACACAAAATTTCTAGATACTTTATAAGTTTATTTTTATTTCATTTATTTTGATAAATCAATCCAGTAGTTCAAATTTCTTTGATGCATAGTTATAATATAATTAGATTTTATTTACGATTACTTAACGCACATAAATGATGGAATCATATTCCATTTAGACTATCTGGTAACCGAAGTTTAAGTACGTTATACTTCTTACCTTCATGCTTCCAGACACATAACAGTTCTTGCATTACTTTAACTACATCTGATAATCTCTACTTAGCAATTAATTACAAAGATTAAAAACTTTGAAAGAACACTCAACAGTTAAAATATTAAGTATTCTTATTCTTAAATATATCCATATGTCTTTTTTAATGAGTTTACCTTGAACAAGTAGTTTTGCTGTCCATTGTCGTGATATCTGTGATTCTTTGCGTGACCTTCGAAGTCAAGCGACAAAATCGTTATTGACCTTAAGGTCTGTCTCATTTAAGATCTAACTTTTGGACTTTAATTAAAAATACATGGCATTCTAACTAACATATACGTAAGGACATTGTTTATTGTTCAACGAAGCGTCAAGGATATTGTGTTGAAGTCATTACGGATATAGCAGGAGGTTTTAGTTACATTTCTCTCTCTCCTGCTTTCTTTGTTTGCATTCTCAACATAAAAATGATATATATCAGGTTGGCAAAGAAAGTAATTTCGGTTTTTTAGTGTGAAATAAAATATACTTTTTTTCCATAAAAAATTATCTTTAGTCAGTCAATTATCTTCCATACTGTTAGATGGGCTTTTGCCATCTTTCAGGTAACTTCACGATTTCAAGCTCATAGAACTTCTGGTTTTTAATCAGCAAAAACTTCAACCAAGCGTGATTTAAGGTCATCGTTATTGTGGAAATTTTTACCAATTAAAAAGTTCCTAAAAATGTGCGAGGCCTCATATTGTCTTGGTGGAACACGATTCCTTTGCAGTTTGCCAATTCTGGTCTTTTCTCTTTGATTGCTTTCTCCAGTTTCATTAGTTGTTGACAGTAAACATCTGAGTTTATAGTTTGTTTGTTTGGAAGCAGCTCAAAGTACACAACACCTTCGTAATCCCATCAAATTTACAGTATGATCTTTTGCTGATGTAATTTAGCTTTCGATATGATTTGTGATGATTCAGCATACTTGGATCACGATCTGTTTCGATTAATGTTTTTTAGACGATCCATTTTTCGTGATGAAAGCGTGATGATTATTTTCAAAAAAGGATCGACTGCATTACGTTTGAAATGCGCATCGCAAATATTGATTCTTTCTGTTTCAATCTCTCCTTTTCCAATTCATACGGAACACAAATATCGATATTCTTGATGAGTCCAAGAATCTTATGTGATTCGTGATTTTCAGTTCTTATGAGTGATACACTTAATCTTTTTGTAGTCTCTCTCAGTTATATGGCAATTCGGTTCAATTATGGCTTTAATTTTGTCATCATCAACTCCAGAAGGAAGTTCGTCCAGAACGTTGTTCATCTTTAAATCAAAATTATCCAGAACAAAAATTTTTAAAACAACTCTGACACCTTCGTTATGTTAAGCAATCAACAACATAAACTTCACATATCTCTTTGTGAACTTCAACCTCTTTCTCACCTTTGTGAAAATAGAAAAGGAAAAAGGTTGAAAATATTATTTTGGCTGACCGTGTTAAAATTCAATTGCAAGCTAACAGCTATAACCACAAATACACGAAATTTCTTTGCATATCAAACCAAAAGTATCAGCTGCCAAATCTCAAAAGATAAAAAATTATAAGTTTGATAGAAAAATAACAAAACGAACATAACGCTACCTATTTGTGCAAACCGAAATTATTTTCTTGCCAACCCATTTCTTACAGATATCACATTTAGTGCACATACCGGAAATTGATTTAAAATGCTGCATGTTTATTCTTCGAATATTTAACATAGTTTTCAGTTTATTAATACACATACATAAAAACAAGCAAAATTATGGATTTAATTAAAATTAAAATTTCCACTTTAGATGTGACAGAACTGAAATACATAAAAAGTTAAAGATCAGATAAAATCATTCTTACAATCAAATTTTGACCCTTCCTGTAAGGATTTATATCTATTATACATACTATGTTTTTATTACCTGGAAAAAGAAACACCCTAATAAGGAAGTAGTCTCGTTCATTAACACAAAGATTTTTTTTCATGTTTGTAATTCTTTCTCTTACATCCAATTAAAATGCATGTGACAAGTGCTATATCTTTAGCTGGAAGCGAGCGAATTTTCCCAGTTACATTTTTTATATGAAAATAATAAATAATACTATAATCCAGTAAAAAGCCTACTGTACTAGCAACCCTTCAAAATGAAGGATTCTTTCCCTTAAGACTGTAATCCTTGATCATTGATTGGTGTAATGTTAAGTTCCAAAAAGCGCCAAAAACAGACTATGATTAGTGAATTTTTGAAGTGTATTCATTAACATGTAAGCATATACAGAATAACCCTTTATCAAAATAACATTTATTCTTTTATATAAATATAAAAGCGACACAAATGCTCTTGTTATAATGAAAAAGAATAATTGTTTCAACAATCCATATTAGAAAATATAGATTCTCATTTGAGGAAAAATGAAATCTTAAATTTGGTAGTAGAAATTTTAAAAAAGGAATCGCTTATGCAACGCTTATCATTATACACATACATATATATGACTAGAAATATCAGTTTTTTCATGTGATATACAGTCATTGACTCGTGCTGTTACGTCAAAAATTATGTGTATATCTCTATTTTTCACTCGTCCACCGGCGGCAGAAAGCCGTAAGCATTGGTAATTTGACCCGAGTTCGATTCTCGGTGGATAGGCTGGTTGCCCGAGGATTTTCATGATCCCCCCCCGTGCAAGGGGGATACGAGCCAGTTTCCCTTAAAAAGTCTTCAAGGATGACATTTTACTCATTGACAGATAGCCCCCAAGTTTTTTTATCATAATCAATTAATCTAATATCACCCTATTTTCCTCGTATAAATAGCTTCAGTAGAAGATACAAATGGTGAAATGTGATTAAAATGGCGTTTTTTAGAAGGCACTTTAATCTTCAAAATGTATTATACATTTCATTTGGAAAGGAAATATGTGGATTACGCTCTTTTTCATTATCTCTACGCAAGAATGTATAACTGTAGTCTACATTTAACGAGTCATTTTAGCGAATCTTCCTAGGTGATTCACTGTATTCAGAATTCACATATTTTAAAAGTTGTGCGGATCTACTTTCAATGTTTTTGGAGTTCCCAACGTTCATAGCTCGATTTCTGTTAACTAAGATGAACGCATTCATAATTCGGGACATATTCTTTGTTAAAATTATTATTTTGAATTTTCATGCATAGATTTTATTGACACACAAATATTGGTACATATTCAAGCAATTTTGTTTATTTGTCTTAATTTTGTCACACTGGAGTTTGGTATTTTTCTATTAAATAATCATAATTACAGAAGATTTTTCTTCGTGCACTGCTGCCTAAGGCACAATATTTATACGTTTGCCATTATTTTTCTTTGTTTAATATATTATATTACATTAAATATATTCATTAGATAAATTTTGAATTTCGATTTTTACAGCCTTCCTAAAATCTCTCTCTGCTAGGCAATGTCTAAACTTCTAATACCCTGTGACTCTGATTATGAAATAGCAATCAGTGTCAACAGAATTATCAGCTTCCACGCCATCTGAAGCGCGCAAAAGAAGCCAAATCTATACAGTTCACTGAATTGGGTACTGCACCTTGACTGAATTATGCTTTTCCGCATTGTAGAGTAAATTATGCTGCAGACAATTGTATATCGTATAAAAGTGAAAACATTTCTTTATTAATTTAGTTTTAAAATGCGCCTGTTTAAGTTGATTCTTTTACACGTAAATAAATCAGCTCTGAAAAATGAGACGTTTCCAGAGCATGTGTTATTTTAACAGTTTCTCAGCAGGAGTTAAGAATGCTCAATTATTCTTAATTACATTGAAAACGTTTATTTCCCACTTCTTGTTGCTTTCTTCTAAGAGTGATTTTTGTTGGGAAGTACCACAAAGTCTGCAGCAAAAATATATAAGTAAATAAAAGTTATATGAAATTCGAATTTTGCAAGAATTGAGTACTGGTTTCTTTGCAGACATCTTTGGAGACTTTCTTCCTAAGACATATTAGCAGAAACAAGAGGTCTTATGGTTGTAGTAAATGCTAGTAGAGAATGATTAGCATAACAATGCTGAACTATGAAAATAGACTATCAAAACTAAAATTTATTTAATTTTGGTTTATTATCGATTACAGAATGAACATCTGGATAAAATTATTGAACTCGAAAACATGCTTGAGGCATACCGAGTGAACAGTGTTCAGTAATAAGTACTGAGGATAGTATTTTACTTTTCTCAAACGCAGATTTCTCATCTACTGTGCAAAGATGAAAAATATGACCTTCGATGGCATTCTGCTAAAACATTTATATCAGTCTATTAACTGTTATCAAACATAAAGTGAGTGTATGAAGGTATCATTTGAGGGAAAAGGATTTTTCACACATGTGAAATTACCCCGACCAATCCAGAATTTGCAATTACGTCCGAGATTGTATCCAGAAAAATTTGGGATTTTTACATGAGAGTAAAAAAATGAACACGCTACTAAAACATATTTGGAATTTTACGTGAGAGTTATTGCTCGTTTTACTTAATGAGTTTCCGGCTAAATGCATCAGTTCCAATGAAACGAATTTCGTAACCATAAATAACATGTGGTCTCCAGAAAGAAGTAGATTATATGGACCAACAGTAAAGGAACATTTAAACTGAAAGTGAGTTCTAAGTATCCATATAGTGATTCTTATGAAAACATAAAATCAATAAAGAAATTTTAAGGAAAATATTACCAAGTGAAAAATCGATAATATTGGAACAGGCATAAGAATCGCAGCCGTCCACATCATCTTTAAAGTATACATATTACAAACAAATATGTAATCTATTCATCAATGCAGAAACACATTTTTCTACTACATTTTAAAGGAGCCTATAATAAGGTCATAAGGATTTTCTAAAAGACAGATCTTAAAGATTATTATGAAGAAAATAATTTTGTATTAATAGCAAAAATATTAAATAAATTCAAGACAAAATTTAGCACAAATAATCATGAAACTGATTGCTGACAGCACTTTCCTTGGATCCATTTCTAAGATTTTCATAGTGTTGTTTTTTATGATGAATATTTGGAGAATAAGTTATAGAGATAGTACATGGAGAAGTTGCAATGTTTGCTCACAAGAAGAACAGGCGGCCTCAGAAGGTACGTCTTCAACAAGAATAGAGAAGCAGTTACTACATTCACGAGATTGATATGCAAGAAAATTTTGGAAGCCAAAATGAAAGAGCGACTTAGTGGAAGCATCAATTTTGGCTTCCGAAAATTGAAAAATAATTCTTTTTAATTCAATAATAGAGAAAAGGAATAAAAAAGGACTTATTCTATTTCTCCTCTTAACATATAGTATATAAAAAGTGAAATAAAACGCCGAAGCACAAATTTCGGAGAAGTAACAAGAATCAGCGTTAAATTGCATAAATTTTAAGACTAGTTTCGAAAATTAAATAGAAGTTTTTCTTCAGCTGAAAGTTAAAAATACAGACAGATTAAGATGGGGATCATTAACTACAACTGAAACTTTTTATTAATGTGAAACGCCTTTAGAAATTCAAATTTGCCAGGGAAAGGTGTTTTTTTTTAAACATTTGGGTTTAGGGGGAAGAGAAACTGAATATGGAATTTTTTAACAGCAATGATGGGTAACACAGGATTATGCTTTACCTTTTTTCCTAACATACATGCCATGCTCATTAGTACGAAATGTCTTAGTTTCAGCAATATATTGGTCAACAATTCTTCTCCGTAAGTATCTTCACCATATCAGATATGTTCACTTATTATAAATTTTAAACATCTGCTGATTTATCCTATATACACGAAAGAGCATTCCTAATAAATTTTATAAATGTCTCATGACAGAAGGTCTCGTATTTCATTTTCCAGCTCAGAATTTTATTTCATTGACAGGTTCAAAGGAAAACGAAAACAAGTGTTTTATCCCAACAATGGAAAGCTATTCTACTGTCAGAATAAAAAAAAACATAACTTTCAGTTGTCGAGGATAAGGGAAAAAAGATATTTCCTTGTTAAAGCGGCCACCATGTTAAGTCTCCAAAATTGGCAAACTTAATTGCTTATTTTATATCACGTAAATTTCAGAAGTCTCTAAAAGCTTAATGCGGGGGTCTCTTTAACAAGGAAACTCTAAAAGCGTAATTTTCCCTCCTGGATCAAAATTGTTTACTACAGCACTCCAGTATGGACCTGTCGGCAATAACTTATTTGGAATGGTAGCGGCTGTTTAGTTACTTAAAGGAAGTTTTGTCTCTAGGGTGATAAATTTTTCAAAATCATTTATTTTACTTATACGAGAGTAAAAACTATGTATTTCTGGCTAGGGTTTATGTAACTGCTGTCTGAAATGTATATCACTTAGACAAATTATTTTGTCTGCGTTACTATTTTACCAATAACAAGTGTTGATCTGTTGTTACTGTAGTTCTAGCAGTCCAAATTATGCTTAATCAAATTTCAGTTGCCTGATTTAAAGTACGTCAAACACATAGTTAATACATAGTTTTTAAATGTTCAGCTAATGCAGTAGCAAGTTTTAAATTAGTTTTGCAGATGTTAACTGGTTATTTGTCTTGGCTTAAGTTGAACGGTAATCATTTATCAAATGACATTGTTGTATTAAGAAAGAGATTCAAAAATCCGTCAGACTTAATTTGTTTCCATTGTTCCCAGGATTCTATCCGAAGCGAGCTAGAATGTACTTATTCTAACTATTATGATGATTGGGAGACATGAAGTAGCTTTTATGAAATATTTCTTTTAATATTTAGAAAATCAACTTTTTAGAGCTATCGGTTTGAATTATGTGTTTCTAATTCCAGTACTGCACTGAAAAATTAATATGCTGAAATTTGAGTGAGTAATCAATGTTTTATTTTTCTCATGCCTCTATATAATTGTTTTCTTTTCAGAATTCACTCACTGGTCTTTATCACTTATTTTTGAAAGGATATAGCATCAAGGATTTACCTAAAATCTTACATTTATCTAAATAGTTACAAAACAGCATATTTTTAATTTCTGTTTCTTCATAAAATTTTCTTTTTTTTTTAATTTTTTACCAAATTTAATGCTTTGAATTTATGGCAAAAAGATTTTAATAATTATGCGCCGACAAACAAAATCTTCATCTATGTTTATCTAAAGTTTTGCTCAAGGCTAAAGTAGTGTTATTAAAAGATATTTTTCTGCACTGTCCCCCCTTGATTTTTTAATTAAAACCATCCTGAAACCATATGCTTTTCATATAATTAAAGATTCGCATTTTATAAAATTTCAATTCCACTATAAAAATCTTCTTTTTTAAGTTCTTTACCAAATTCAATATTTTGAAGGTACGGCAAAATGATTTTAATAATTATGCACCGACAAAAAAAATCTTCACCTGTGTTTGCCTGAAGATTTGCTCAAGACTAAAGTAGTGTTATTAAAAGAAATTTTGATGTACTGTTCCCTTTGATTTTTTAATAGAAAACCATTCTGAAACCATATATTCTTCACATGTGATCAAATTTCGGTTTAACTATGAAATTTAAAATTTTATTTTTTTTATTTTTTAGATTTAATGCTTTGAAGGCATTGCAAATTGAAAGCTTTCACTAGTGTTTAGGTGAATGTTTGCTCAATCAATACTCTTGATCCTTTAATAATCAAAACCCATAATCTTTAATATTGGCTAAAAAAACTCAAGCGAATCTAAGTGCTATGCATTACTTTTCCCAGCATTAATTCAGGAGCCATAAACTCTCTTCAATTGAAAAAGGTGACCTGTATTTGTTTAGGTCAATTCTATGTTTTATTCTACTTTGCGTTATATACTGCCGTTTGTTCAGAGCCGCCTGTGGCATTTCGAGGAAGAAAATAGAACAACTACATCTACATTTTAGACTGTCATAGGTCGCCTAACAGTGCATGAAAAATTAATGGAAAAGAGTCATTTCTTTTTTTCCATTTCCTACCGAAATTTATGACTGCATATTAAATAACTCTTTTACAATAAGTCCAGTTTTAATCCTTTCCTGCGTCTTTCAGCAAGTTTGAGCGCAAATAAATTTTTATGTTTATAATTCACATGCAATTTTACCTTATTTTCATCTATCTTGTACTTTTGAAATATATATCAAGCTACTTGAAAAATCTAAAAGCGTATTTATATGAATGAATGGTATCATAAGCCATATCGCTAATTCGCTGAAACTTAATTCTTTGATATTCGAAGAGCACCAACCTAAGATTTTAGTAATGTTTTTAATATTTGAAACAGCTTATGACTCAGATGGCTTCTTTTTTTTTCTTCCATGGAAAGTAACATTCGTAATCTATGTATATAAAGAAAGGTGTCCGTTGTAATTTATAAAAACTTACAGTTTTATTCTGATCTTAACGAAATGCGCCACAAATTACCTTCAAAAGAAGAGATAGGTCACTGTCTATATAAAATTTCAAAAAAAAACACTCTTTATATGTACATAGATTTGTGCGAATATAATGAACTTTTATTTAAAAATTAAGCAATTTAAAAACTTTGTGTTTCCACTGTGCAAAGCGTAAGATATTTATGTTTCAAATTTAATCAGAAAACTCAGCGATTTAAAAGAAACGTGTTGCCAATGTCTGAATTAAAATACTTTTATCTTCTACTCGGCAGTGGTTGTCGTTCAGCAAAGCGTAAGTTAGTTAAATTTTTCTTTCAAATTTATTTTTTTATTAATTAAAATACTAAGCAATTTAAAGGTAATAATCTCAGATTTATTCCAGTTACAAATAATTACTATTAATTACCTGTCAAAATACACTATATAGATTCATTAAAATCATTTATATTATAAAAAAAAGTTTCCGTTTGTTTGTATGTGTAATTCATACAAATTTACAACTTTGTCCCGATAGTGATGAAATTTTGCAAACACTTGACCTTCAGAACAAGATAAACGTTATTTATACTTAAAATTTCGACAAATCACCTTACGGGGTTCGCACTCAGGGCATTTATATTAGAAAGCTAGACTCACGACTGCCACATCATGTACACGTTACCTATCTTAGGTCTATGCTACCTTTGTTGCGTTCACGTTATCAGTGGAACACATGCTAAGCAAATAATATATTTTTTAACAAAAAATAAATATTAGTATTTCTATACAGTTTAAATTTTGAAATAACTTCTTAGGTCCACGTCGCCGTTGCTGACCGTTATCAGTTCTTACTATAACTGTTAGACGGCGTCATGTTCTTTTGCTCTTTAAAGCAATGCTGAAATTTCCAGGAGAACATCAAACCTTTAAAGCTGAATTTAAATGCGCTTTCTATCAGTTTCTCACGAATACTTCGAAAACGGAATTTCAAAAAAAAACTACCCTTCATCCCCCTAAATGAAGCGAGTAAAATCTGAGTAAAGCCCGAGAAAAGCCAGGTATTTCAGCTAGTCAATAATAAAATAGTTCACTACGTGTCTATAAAGTTTAAGAAATAAGTTCGTATAAAATTTAAAATTAAAGAAACGAACATTCTTAGGCCTTTATATACAATCCTTGTAAGACTATAGAACGCTTGACAATGTTCAAACAGTTGCTCGATTCCTTCATAAGACTCATCTTCTGGAATACTGTTTAAGGATATTGTTAAAATTTTCTAAAGCTCTTTAATGCTATTAAAGTAATTACCTTAGAGATATGATTTCACTTGAGGAAAGCGAAAGTAGTCTACAGGTGCCAAGTGTGATGGATAAGATATGCCAAGTGTGATGGAGGCTGAGGATTGCGGCACTTTTCTTTGACAAATATTGCTTGATCAGAATAGAATTACGTGACGCCACATTGTCGTACAATAGAAATCAATAATTAGATTGATATTTTTCAGGATTAACGCTATGAAGTTTCTTTACAAGCTTATCTATTACGTCTTTATAAAATATCGAATTCACCATCTGTCCCTCAAAAACAAATTCTTTATCATTTATTCCTTTCGAATCCAGAAATGTCATGATGTTGAAACCTAAGCTTCTGTTTCTAGAGTGAACTTTCTCGAGCACCAGCAGATAATTGCAAAATAATCAGAATCAATATTTAATGCTTGGATCAAATCAATTGTTCAACTTTTGAATGCAATACAGTGGATATTTACCTTATAAGGTATTTCTCCCGCCTTCTTGGCATGCCTTCGTGATGTAGTGGTCAGCAAGCTCGGCGCGTATTCGAGAGAACTGTGGTTCGAGTCCCGGCCAGGGCATTGCTCATTTTTCATCTTTCCTGCTTTCAAAAAATACCTAATGTTTCTGCAGTCATGTCCGAACTAAAAAGGCGGTGAATGGTAAATCTCCACCACCAGGATTTAGCGACTGGGTCCCCTAATCCCACGTCGCCCTTTAAAAGAGGAAGTATATAAGGTATTTCTCCCACGTTCTTAGCATGCCTTCGTGGTGTAGTGGTCAGCACGCTCGGCGCGTATTCGAGAGGTTCGTGGTTCGAGTCCCGGCGAGGGCATTGCTCATTTTTCATCTCTCCTGCTTTCAAAAAATACCTGATGTCTCTACAACCTTATTAAAGCAAATAACTGCATGGGAAATCCTGTCTGTAAAAACACGGTATTTTACGAAAAGCAAATTGAGATGTAATAGCAATAAATGTAATTATCGTTTGACATATTTGCTGAAATATGTTAAAATAAATTAGTCTTAAATCTTCACAAACGCACTGTGTATTATGATTCTACATTGACTCATATTTTCTTTCGAACACTTGTGTCTTTGAATATATTTGCATGATCTTATAGTAAATATTGGAACAGACTCCAAATGTTTTGCTGATATATTATTTTTTCTCTGTTTTAAGCCTTGCTTATTATGAAATAAATATCATCAAAATAGTCCTTGTAACAAAATAGTTATCCAAAAAGTATTACAAAATAACTCCCGTAATAATTCGAACACTCAAAAGTTTTGTTGAGATGTTTTGGCAGATGATGTTTCTTATCATAACGTTTTGTTTGAAATGACATTTCATCACAAGAATTATTATCTGCGCTTGGAAATTATTGCTCGTCAAAATATAGTAATAGTTCCATATCTGAGTAAACATGGCAAAGCGCTAAATATTAGCAAGTGTTCAAAATTTTCCTATAAATTTAACCATTCAGCATTTGAAGGTAGTCAAAAGTATTAAAACATCAAAAAAATCCTTAATGTAAAGCCCTTAAATACCACTGATGAATTAAAACAATGGAAATTGTCGCGAACTGTTCAAATGCACTGAAGTCGCTTGACTTCGGTGCATTTGAACTGCATTTGAAAAAAACTTTTATTCAGATAAATTCAGAACCAAATTAAAAATAAAATGTTATATTGTTTGACAACATTTTACGGGAATCCATGCAAATAAGAAGTTTTGCGAATATTCTGGTGAGTTTACCAGAATACTGTTATCCCCCATTCCGAGCTAAGACGAAGGAATAGGAGATTTATCCTATGAAAATTCAAAACCGAACCGAAATATTAGCACTGCTAAACTTGCAGTGTGTTTCGAACAATTTGCAATAAAAGTTAATCTCGAAACTGTCAGATGAGTCATTGAAGCACATGGCTACAACGGGCGATCTGCAAGAAAGAAATTCTTTGTCAGCAAGAAAGCAAGGAAAATACTTCGCAAAAATTCACAGTAGCCAAAGCTTCATCATACTGAACAGATTAGTCTATTTGGGTCCGATGAACGAATTGATGTGTGGCTCAAGCCACCAAATGAAGAACTGAATTCGAAAAACCTGCTGCCTGCTGCACGAAGTGTGGAGACATAATGGTTTGGGATACTTCATTGCCTCTGGGATAGAAAATTTATTTTTTATTAGAAATAATATTAATCAGTGTAAATATATAAATGTTCTCAACACAAACCTGAAAATATTTGCATGGAACTTTGAATGCAAAATACATTCAAGTTCTGTCAGGATAACAGTTCTAAATATGCGACCCTAAAATGCTCGCTTGTGGTTATTATGCAACTAACCTAAAGTTGCTCAAATCCTTCCTTAGTTTTAGTACTTAAATCTTATCACACTTTATAGAGAAAAGAATATAGAAACATGAAATTTCTTCGAAAGTTCTGCTAAAAGCAATTATTACGGAGAAATGGAATATTCTTATACGAAAAAATTAGTTAAATCCATCCCTGAACGAATGAAAGTGTAATTTGAGTTAAAGGATATCCAACGAAATATTAAATGTTACATTATTTTTATTCTTTTATTAATTGTAAACTGTTGTTCAAAGTGTTTGAATATTTATGCGAGTTCAATTTCAAAACTTAACAGAACGTAAATAATATTTTTCCCTTGAACATTCTGAATAACCTTTCTCAAAACAAGGAGATTTTAAAGACAATCGATAATATATGTGAATGATTCTGCTTATATTTAAAAACTGATATTTGCAAATAAAGTTTAAAAGCACAAGTATACAAAACAAATGGGAGCCATTGTATAAGAAATAAAAATGCGATTTTATTTAAATAATCTGTTATTGCATATTCCAAATTGTTTACTGCTTTTCTTTTGTCTGTTTTCATATGATATATGAAGTTAAAATGACATAAATCAAGCAGCAAAGAGCAAATGCCGTTTTCTTAAATGTTGAAAATAATTTTAATGTCATATTACCAAAACTTAATCAGTCTTCTAAATTTTGTAAGCTGTTTCATCTGTTTCATACTTTCTGTGGTTATCAAATTAGTTTTTGCCTTAAAGAAGTCTTACTTAACAACTTAAACAACAGCATGACTTTCATACTTCCAACAGTTGAAAATTTCTCAATCATAACGAAATCTTTGAATTGCTGCAGTTATATGGACTTGGTTTGCTTTTCACCATCCCAAACCAGCAATCATAATAAAACTTAATTTCGGTTATACATCATCTCTTTAAAATAGAATTTAAATTTGGGTCACTGTCAATCTCAAATTAAGAAAGGATGGACTCGTATCTAGTACATATTGCATTCTTTCCCATTTCAGTTATTTTCAGGAACTATTCATTTCATATGATTTCGCAGGTACCCCTGTTTTACTTCAAAATACGTAAATGATTTCTGTTACAAAAGCCTAAGAGGCAGTTAGTTCCTTCTCATCTGTATAAAAAACTTTTATTCAGATAAATTATTTTATGCAAAACCAAATTAAAAATAAAATATTATATTGTTTGAAAACATTTTACGGGAATCCATGCAAATAAGAAGTTTTGTAAATATTCTGGTGAGTTTACACATAGTTTTGTCCAGGATGGTCATTTTTCTGAAAGTTTGGGAATTGTTTTTCGCTCTGTGATAGGATGTGGAAATGGTTTAGATACTTTCCTACGTGTTAAATTTAAAGGAAAACTTATTTTTGATGAAAAAAAGATTTTTTTAAAAGCCTTTTGGCTTTTGGCTAGCATGAAAGAAAACTTCTTATTCTGGTACTATTTCCTAAGTTACTTGATATTATGTTTAAATGCATCTAGGAAGGGGGTATGTCTAGAATTCCCATTTCGAAACCAAATTTAAAATTGAAACCGCCGTGTTCGATATGGTGGTTTCCAGCCCTGACTATCATGTTGCTGAGCCACGGGCTTGAATTCCAAACTAGGCACAGATGTCTATGGCACAGGAGCATTCGTTGCTCTGGTGGTTTAAAATCGGATTTTCTTGTCCCCATGTTTTTCGTTCTCCATCTCTCCCATACTTCACTAAAATTTCTTTTTTATCAGACAGAATAAAATCTAAATGATTATATGATAAGAATTACAAGGATTATCCCAACAACCTGAATAACTAAAGAAAATGATTGAACCAAACAAAACCAATAAAAATTTGCCTTTTGAAATTATTCAAAATCCATTTTTTTATTGTCCTGCTAAATGCTTCTTAGCTGATATGCTTCCGTAAGTTAACAGTATTAGAATATTAATCAATCTTCAAAACCTTCTTCTGGCCTGCAGATATTGTTTCAAAAAGTTCCCCATGCATGATTAGAATCTCCACAGGCGCATTAAAGTTAATTGTTTCTATAAATTTCTTCTTGAAACAATTTGAAAAATGTAAACGATCCAAATTGCAAAAATTCTTACTAACAAAAATGTATGCCTCAGCAGAAATATCTTCTGGTAATCTTTCAATAATCGATTTATGTTCTATGTATTTAAGAGTACGACATCTTCATGATTCACTAATCTCTTCGAATTCACTAATCTTTTTGAAAGACTAGCATTACTTTTTTATTTCTAATATAAAAAAATCAACTGATATAGAAGTGAACTGGACTTCCATCACTGAGCTAAGTTTGGAAAACTTGGGAAGAAGAAACACTGTTTAAAGTGCAATGATAATGAAACATCAAAGGAATTCCAGCAATGCAGATTTCTATTATTTTTATCGAAAATGATTTCAAGCTAAGTACGACCTACAAGGCAGCAGTTTGAGTAGCAGGATTTTGTAGACTATTAAAAAGTGTTTAGACACCAAGTCAACACAAGAATACGTAAGAAATATCAAATTAGTCTCTTTATTGCGATATGAATAGCTGTCCATTTGTGGAAGGAATCATTTTTTGTAATCAATCGTCTAAGGATTATTACAGCTGTTCTACGAGACATAAGATTTTCTACTTATCATCCGAGCAGCTTTGCAAATTGTCACTTTATACCCGTTTTAAGTTCTACTTGGCATATGATTTTTAATTTGCCTTTCAAATTCAAAACTATAATTAATAAATTGAGCTGTTTGAAAACCGTATATGTATTTCTTACTATATAATTCATAATATATCTAAAATATATTATAAGATATTTCTACCTCCTTCCAGCATGCCTTCGTTGTGTAACGGTAGCACACTCAGCACGTATTCGAGATGTCCAGCAAAAGTCCCAGCGGGGACATTGCACATTTTTCGCATCTCCTACTTCAAGAAAAACCATATCACTCTACAATATTTAAAAATTTAGATATATGATGATTTATAATACACCTAATTTAGGACTTTTACAAACATTTGTACCATTATTATGACTCATAGATATTTCTAATGCCATATATAATGTTCTTCGGTACCAAATAATCTTTTTGCATGACCCCTAACAACTAGGTATTAAATCTTTGCTCAAACGATATTCAGTGTTGGACAACTTGAGAGGCGACAAGTAACAAGTGACGGAGGACGTGGGCGCTGTCCCTTTACCATTATGGTTAATCAGTGCAGCACCACGTCCGCCATTGTCCAGAGCAGCCGATGAGGTTCGCTGCCATCTAGCTGCCCGTGCCCCAGTATTTACTGATTTCAAAGAAAAAAAAGTACATGGACATACAGGGGCGTTTGTAATATGCTACTTTTACATTGAAATACATTCAAATAATACTAAATTAATAATCAAATTACTCTGGGATAGAAAAATGCTTAAATGCTGTGATACTTACATACTAGAGTACATTCTATACTGAAAATACAACAATTCGACAAATACTGAAAATACAATTCAGTATTGATAAATACTGAAAATACTTGAGAGGCGACATTAAGAATTACTTCAGCTATATTTAATAATGGTCTTTTATCTGTCAGTAACTTTTTATGACCAACTGAATGTTGCCTTTTGAAGGCCCAGAGAATTAGAAAAAAACTTTCATTCGGTACTGCATGTTGAATTGAGGGAAGTACTTGATGACGAAATTCCAGCTTCCAGTGTAATATTTAAAGAATTCTGGAAAACTGAAGCATTTCATTCAATTATTTATACTGAAATGTAAATTTATGCATACACAAAAAAAATTTTAAAAAGTCATATGAAATACGTTCCAGCACAGTTTTCTAATTTCATTTCCATTCAACATTGCCAGAAAGGAGAACCTTTAAGTACTTAAAAGATGAACTTAACATCATAATACAATATCAAATATGGCTCACCAGCTCAATACAAAATAGGCAACTCATTACAAATACAACATAAAATAGAGTGATTGCATTAGCCTTTGCGTGGTTCTTTTCGTTGGCAACTTAGTACGAGCCAGTTTTTCTTAAAAAGTCTTCTCCTTAGGCTGAAAACCCTCATGTGCTTTTTCCATATACAACCAACCAATCAATACAAAGTAGCTTAATTTGGCATATGGAAAAAAACATTTTCCTGCAATGTATTCATGCAGTAGGTTCAGTTAAATACGCGGGTGTTTAGCAGTCTCATATACTTGGCAATTAAAAAATATAAGATACAAAAGAAATTTAAATAAAAACTGTAATGTAGATTAATGCTAGTAATATACTATTAAAGTCAATTTTTGATGATGATGTGTTTCCTTTAGTAATTAAATTCAAAAGTATTGTTAAAAATGTAGTTCATTAATTATAAGTTAGTGAAAATAAACCCATATTAGGGATAGTTTGTAGAGCAATTAGGTTTTTCTAAGTAAGAAACATGAAAGACAAGCAACGCCTTCGCCGGGATTCTAACTATGGACCTCCCGACTGCAAATTCCCCCTGCTAGAAAGTCCTCCATTAAGGCATCCTTTCCCTTATCAAATAGTTATCTCGTACTTTGCCATAATTATTTAACCCAAACCTATAACACTCCGAATATCCGCGGCAAGGAGGAAGAAAATACTTTGCAAGTTTATCCACAATTCTTAACTATTGGATTGTATTATTTAATTATGGCAAAGCACATTGACGTTGTCTGCATGTAAGAAAAGATACCTTTGCGAAAAACTTTCGAAGGGAAACTAGGCAATATTTTGCTTTATATATGGGGGAAAATATAAAAGCCTTCTGCAACCAGACGGTTCAATGTTTAGAAAAACCTCGGCACCAGTGTGCCTCAGTTTTAGTTATTAGACCATCGATGATCGACTTACAGACATTAGAAAGCTCAATAGTATTCTCATCATGGAATTTAACTGCTGAAAAAACATATGCAGTGAAAGCAAAAGTCAGATGGTGTTTTAAACTCCGAGGGAAGAATGTAAGAAAAATTCAAAACTAATTGAGTAAATTATTTACTTAACATGCAATCCTTATAACAATTCCCATTTCTTTATGCTGACTTTGGCTACAGCGCTATCCATCTGAACTGAAAAGTAATTATTAAGTGTATCAATTTCTAAAACGATCTTGTCCTCGGGGTATCAATAATGATTCCAAATATAATCGTGTGATTGAATAATGAAGAAATAACCATGACATATAAGACAGCTCACGCCCGACTGCAGATGTAAAAAATAGTTTCAACTTAATGAGTGTCTATTCAAGAGAGGAAAATGTTTTATTTTCAACAACAATTTTCCTTATCATAAACTTATCCTCTCATAACTTTAATTAATGCGAAATCTAATCAATCAAATACAGTGGATTTGATTGCTTAAACGTCGTATTCATTTAAGTTACAATGAGAATTATATTTTACCTTCCCTCTAAAAATGACTAAGTAATATAAATGACTGAGGGATATATATCTTTTAAAAATGGTGTGACTTATTATATTTCGTCTTATCTAATGGCATGGGTCTAAGGGGAAAAAATTAGATTTCTTTGGACACTAAATTGAATGTGCTATTAAAACTGTGTACCAATTTTCCTCAAGCTCTATTCTTTTATAATATTCCTTGATATGTTGGTATTCTCTTGCTGTTATTGCAAAGCACAGTCATAAAAATATTTTGGCGAACTAAACTGAATACATGAGTCATTAATTAAGAACGTAACGCTAACTTTGTTGTAAATTATGAAATTTAAAATATCTTTCCTAAAAAAGGCTTTAAAAAGGGTTTAATTTACATTTTAAGAACCCATGGACTGAATTAAATCTACCTCCTTTTCTGTTCACAATTACAGACCCACCAGCGGCTGAGGGTTAAAGTTGCTAACACGGGTGACTGGATTTGTATTCGTTTCCAGGAAAACGAGCTTGCTACGTGGGCGTCTTCATGTTTTCCTCTATGTGTTATGTGGATACAAGCCAGTTCTCCTTAGAAAGTTCTCCCCGAAGGCATCCCTCCTCTTAGGCAGATATCCCCTGATAGATTTGCCATAATCAATTAAACCAAACAAAACCCTTCACACGTGTAGAAGATCCATCAGCTTCAGAGGCATTAAGTCACTGAACACCTGTAGTTCGACCTGGGTTCGATTTCAGGCAAATGGGCTGGCTGGATGAGTGTTTCCGTGGTTTTCCGTGGTTTCATGTGTAACGTGACTACGACACAGTTTACCTTAGAAATCCTTTCACGACAGCAATTCTACCCTCAGGTAGATAGCATTAGCTTACTTTGCCATAATCAAATAAATCAAACCAAAATTGTAGAAAGACAGCTTAAATTACTAATAAAAATGTATACAGGTCCAAATTCATCAAATTTATATTTTGACAGTTTAGGAAGACTTACATTTAGATCAAAAGTTAAACATAACGTGTCTTCATATTATTATGTTACCTTGTGAATGTAGCATTATAAATTTAAAAGAGGAAAACAGAAATATTCATAACATATAAACTCTGTTCCCTTTCTCTCTATCTCAGTAATTAATAAAAAATGAATATACCTCACTTTTGCTTGAGCAAACTGGTTTATCACAACTTTATTGTTACGTAATTTCATTTGCTAAGACAACAAAATGTATTAGATGCTGTTGTGCTGCAGTTTCCTTAAACAGTTGCTAATACTTAATGGGGTAAACAATAGCTTCTTTCATGAAGTTATTGTTTACCCCCAAGCAATTCCTAATAGGATTGCAAAAATAAATTTTAATAATATTAATGCTTAAATCTTGCAGAAATTTTATGCTAAATTTTTGTCAAGTACACCCAGTTACATAGTGTCAGACCGAACATTTTCGTTTGAGAAGAATGTTTTCAAATGATTGCAGTTCAGTTGTTAAAGAATCTTTTCATTATCTATGGTAAAAGTATTTTACGAGGATTCTGAAGCACAACTAATGTCAAAATTTAAACTCTCCAATGTCGCTAAGCAAATATAGATTAACTTTATTTATTCGAATCTTTTACGTGGTTTCCACGTCAAAAAATTTCAAAGAAATCAAACGCTCCATAAAGTAACTATTTCAAATAAATATTAAACAATAATATAACTATTTTTGAAAATAAGATGATGTCCCACATAAGTGACCTTGCATATTTGCAAATATTGTAGACCTTGCATATTTGCAGAGAAAAGAAAGAAGACTATCACCTTGATATGTATTAGGTATTCAACAAAAAATTGTCTCAAATTATCTAAATACCATACCTTAATACATGGTATTATTTCTTATAGTCCTGATCTGAAAGTACTATCTTCATGAAGTCCCAGTTCAATTTATTGTGGCCAAGAAGCAGTAAACGTCAAATGTTGGCCAAAACTGATCACATACTGTTATTTCTTGTAGCTCTGAAGTCCCCATGATCGATTCGTTGTAGCCAAGAGATGATAAACATATGGTTATTGACTAAAACTTTGTATATTTTATGGGGGGCAGTTCAGCATTTGTCCGTTCCAGTTTTTATAGATAGCTAGATTACGTTATTTGAATACAGAAAAGAAGAAAAGAGCTACCTGCCTAAAGGAAAGGATGTCTTTATGGAGACCTTTCTGACTCATAAGCATGTAATACATGGGAAAAAACAAGGAAAATAACTGCGCAGCCATCCTATTTGCCTGGGTTTGAACCTTTGTCCATGTACTGATATTCAACAATCTTAACCACTCGACTAGTGAATCTCCAGCTGTTAAAAAAAACCCAACCATTGGGGACAGATCCAAGGATTTCTTAACTTCTTTCACCAAGCTCTCGGGATGACTTTCGGCTCGAAAGTACTTTAAGTGCTTCCGTACAGCAAAGATACAACTCACTTAAATCGATCCTTCCTCCACGCTGCCAAGGCTATAGTAGCCGCTTTCCTCACCACCATGCCAATAGAGAGGCGATATCTAATATAAATACTTGAGGGATGACCAAGTGTATATTCTAGATTTCTGTTAACATGAGATGTAAAGGATAAATCATCACAATATATACATTTTTTGTAGCTTTGCTTATACTATTCATAAATGAATATTATGACATAAATAAACGGAGAAAATAGATTCTTATATTCGTGCTATCGCAAATAATATTTTTCTGTAGGAAATATTCTATTACCTCCTTACGTCCTCTCATGATTTAATTGTAAGTACGTTCGGTACGCAATCTGGAGCTCTGGAAGTCTGAATCCCAGAGATGGCATTCAGATTTTTCATATTTCCTGCTCAGAAATAAGCCTGATGATTATTCATATGGCGCCCGAACTAAAATGGGGTCTACTTCTCCCCACTCTCTCCATTGAAGGGGAGCACGTAAAGAATTTTCTCCTTCTAACCGCGTACCTTCATGGTGTAACTTTGCGATCGGGAAGTTCGAGTTGGAATCCCGGTAAGAGTAGGGCTGGTTTTTTGTGTTTTCTGCTCCGAAATAAATCTAATGTCACTATAGTCCTAGAATAATACTATGCTTTAATTCTGGGACTCGAAATCGGAAGTACAAACTTCGTTATCTTCGGTTTATCATGACAGCCCACATGATTATTTATGAAAGCGAAATTTCACTAATTAAGTATAGTTGCATTTTATCCTAACATTACATCACTCTGAATAAAATGACCCATTCCCTCACTTATTATTTAGAGCTTTTCTATTTAAGAGTACCAAAGAACCTTACTGCCACGTCACGATAAATCAGATTTTAGGTGTACATCAAGTAAAATAAATCAGACACATCGAATAATGACTGAACTATTTTTGCAACCAATTTAGTGCTCCTCGGAGTTCAAATTGAGGTCACATGAGCCCAGAGCTAATAAAGTTTAAATAACTTTGAATGTTTCAGTAAATAACGGCACCCTACTGTGACGTCAACGACAGGTACTCGAATCTCTCGAGTTCCGGCATTTCGAATACCTTCATGCCTCCTTTGTTACAATTTAGTGATTGATGTCTGGAACACTTATTTCTCGAAATCCCAATTTAGACAAACGAATCCTACTTTGCCTCGTGTTTCTTTTTTTTTTTTTTTTTGCTCCCCTTTTTTAAGAAGCGCTTCATCAGTACTGAACGGCGGGTGTCTACTAAACATCTGAATTTTCTTCCATCATTCTTGAAAACATGTCAGAAACTAATCAAATGCAACGATTTTTAAACTCATTATGTCTCCCGTTGATGTTGGAGACATTTCGGTAATGCAAAAAAGGCTGGCCAAAAGTGGAGCTAAGTCAGTATGTGAAATATGATGTCTTTGTTTACTGAGATGCCATGTGACTAAATTGAGTGGCTTGAAATAATCTCGAGAGTTATCCCCGCTTGACCTCTGCTTACAGTTCGAAATTGCACTTCCGTGTTTCTACATTATGTTATAGACGGGCACGTCTTAGCATATTTTACAATGTGAAGCATGAACAATTGATGCATATCTCAAAAAATGTATAAATAATGCAGTTGGTTTAAAGATCACACAAGAATAGCAAAATTGGTTGGAGAGACTTAATGTCTTTGCAGAATAGGGCAAGTCATTACTTTAATTATAAAATGAAGATTCTGTGAGTAACTTTAATCTCTGCCGCACAGGTAGAAGACGGTGTTACCTAAAAACAATAAACTTTGAGCACCCTTTGTGCTGTACCTAAAATTATGCTCCTCAAGGTCCGTATTTTAAATCTTAAATTTGCTTTTTTTGTATTTTAGGTTAGGCGAGATTTAAAGATTTTTGGCATTTCTCTACTCTCATAGACGATAGTTGGTTGTCGTAAAATTTATGACATCATAAATTAAAGGCAGGTAATGAAATGTGTTCCAGTTATATATTTTAAAAATTGGATTTTTTACCATTTTTAAAAAAGGACTCACAAAATGTGAAATTGAACTTTTAAGGTTTATTTTAATAAACTTATTTGAGATCTTTTAATAAATTCCTTTTTTTGGCAGAGGCCCGCACAGCGGTTAACACCGCTGAATGCTGGGAATTCGATCCCAGGCAAACAGGATGGTTGCATGCTAGTTTTCATGGTTTTTTCCGTATGTAATGTGAATACGATCACTTTTCCTTAGAAAATCCTCCACGAAGGGGTCCGTCCTTCTGAGCAGATAGCCCTCATGTGCTTTGCCAAATGCAGTAACTTAACCTAACTTCGCTTTGGCAGAAAACCAGTCTTACCTATCTTGCCGCCGTTGTTTCAGGGTATGGCAGTACTATGCTATGTTTTCACGCGACTTTGCATGTTTGCCATTCTACTGTATTCTACAACGCTGTGTTATTGTTATAGTTTTATGAATGCACATATTTATTAACTTTTCATGATTTCTAAGCAACAACATTTATTTTTCCTTACTTTTCATTCAAGGTACCTGTTTAGTAATAACCCAAAAGTGTTAAATTGTTCTTAGCTTAGCTTTTTTGTTTTCATGCCAGATCAAAGACTGGTAATCAGTGCAAAACATTCAACAATTAAAATTTGGTAAAATACAAGAAGTTTAAGATTTAAAAAAAAGAAAAATATTAAAAAAATTTATATAGACAAGGTTTCAAGCTATATTTTATCATATTGAAGTAAATGACATTAACCTTTACTTCATGAATGAAAGCTTATGCTATCATTCAGAATATCTTCGAAACGTGAATGAAATACTGAAGTTTAACTCTCTTTGCATCAGCAGAGTGATAACTATTTCGCCTGAGGAAATGAATGAATTTAATCTAATTCTGAAGGATTAACTTTCCGTCAGTGTGACGTTCTTTTGAGAACAAGACAGCTGTCAAAATATTTTCCTTCTCCTCCAATTATACTAATTCTTAATAGTGAATGGAACGACAAGGAAATTTCTGGCAGTTCTTGAAGGAGAAAATTGACTTATATTTTTAACTCTTAAGTGAAAAATTAAAGCAAACTGCTACATTAAGCAAAAAATTGATTCGAAATGGGCTGTATGAGAAATTCTTGGAAGAAGTATTGTTATATAATCTCAACTCATGTACCTCGGATTTCTTGATGATGAAGATGGAAGTGATGGAAGAATTTCTTAATAGGTGCTGCAAAGTTTATAGAAAGGCAATCCGAGAAAGGTCTTTTTTATATTTCTAATTAAAATTTAAATCATTTTGCAAAAAAAAAAAAATTACCGAAGTATTTCTGGAGAATTCATACTCTCTAGAAAATGTGGAACCCGATTTTAAATGATACGTAGCTTTTCTAGTAAAACCTTGAGTCTAAAATGACAGCCAAGACGATTTAAAATTATCTTCCGAATTTTTTATTCTAGAGATAAAACGAAAATGTAATATATGCTTCTCGTCCAGTGCATTCATTTTTATCACAAGAAACAAGTAATTTTAATTAATCTCTTACATAAATAATTTAATTAATCTCTTACATAAATAAAATTCTGTTTGCAGTGGTAGACATAGTATCCATTTTATTTTCATCTAATATTACCAAATGGTTGAAAAGTAAAATGGGCTATGTGGATAGATTTTTAATCTCATACGTAATTCACGGCGTCGGAAATGTCTGCTGTTCATTAAAATAAAGCTGAAAATGATAGTAAACATTATCATTTATATATTTGGTAAATTAAATGTATTCAAATTGCATCGCTTGACTAAGGTATTAAAAATTAAAGAAAAATTTAAAATTATTAGTCCAAAGGGATTTGAATCCCGAAGGACTATTACTTTCGTTTTGGCATTTTACGTCGTTTCACTTTTCAATTTACTGCTTAATTTATTTTATTTTTTTAAGTAGCTTTCTCTTCAAAAATCGTCTGCGTTGCAAGGGAAAATAAAAAGGAATTTTAGTTACAAGTCTAAATAAATAGCCAAATAAATGTGAAATTCGTAACAATATTCTCTAAAACTTAAACGAATTTTTCATTAACAAACTCAAAGATTTCAAAGCCAGCAATACCAACGTTGTACAGAAAAACATTTTTATCTCCAGCGCGTGAAAGTGTGTACCGAAATTTCTAAAGCTATGCTCAATTTAAAATTATTTTGCGATATTGCTGTTGAACTGAATTTTATGGTTTAAGTGAGAAGAACGTGGTATTTAATAAATAAAGGTAACACACAAAATGTTAAATAAACGCCCCTTTGGACGTAATTAAAATCTGAAACCTTTCAGATTTTTTAAAGAATTTTTTTAAGAAACTAGTTTATTGCTTTTTAAATGTTCAATTTACTAAGCCCTTACCGATCGATTAAGTTTGAGAGATAAATTAAAGATCTGTTGATTTGCTGAGCAGTCATATTCTGAGAGCTGGCTATGCGCAAGCCCGTGTTCAAAGTACGTTGGAAGTATCTAAAGAACATAATGTTTGGTGCAGCGGCATTATCTTCGAGAAAAAGTGGATAATAGAATGATATATGCATATTAGTGTAACCAAACAAATATTAAGCTCTATAATGTTCGGAAACACTCCGCTAAATCTAACGTTGGAAGTTTGAACGTTAGAAAAACGAAACGTTCTAATATTCAAAATATTTGTAATGTTTATATTTCGTAAATAAATACGTAATATTTCGGTTACGTTTTCTGGATTACTTCCTAACTTTCATAACTTGAATTTCAGTATTCATAAAAATAGAAGAACTGGAGAAACTACATAGTTTCTTTCTGTTAATCGGTTGCATCAGTAATTTTCAAGTTAATCCGGTTTACTTCTCGCTATTAAGCATTTTCAGTTGATTGCTCATGAATAGCCGTCGAAATAAAAAATTGTACACTCGATTGCACTTTTACTGTGAACCAAGTAAGCTAAATCCTACAATTTACAATTTATTCTCTTTTTTTTAATATAGAGTCATGACTTTAAACTAGTTTCGGGAAATTTCACAGTTATAGTGCATATGATAGATAAACTACACACATATTATTTCGTGTATACTGCCGATTTCTGAAGACCTTCATTCACGTAATATAGAGAAATTCGAAAACGTAACATATGCAGTTTTTAGGTGTTAGGCATTGTTGAATTGTACACAAACTGAGATTGCTCCAGGCTTTCTGATACAATCCAATGAACAAACGTTAAAATGATTGTTAAAATGTTACATTTAAAATGGTTAACTTCCTTTTTCAAGGAAACGAAATTTAAAGCTAATCTTTATATCGGCTTTGTTTTTGATCGGCTTATTTAAGTTATTGCTGTTGTTTCATAATAATTGTATTAACATATGTTGTCATTTTTATGCAAATAAGGATGCAAAATTTCTTTTGTTAAAGTTCGCCCATTATTTTTTTACTTCGTAAAAAATCACAAATTAAAGCATCTTGATTTTCATATATATATATTTTTTAATTTTCGGCTATGCTTGTTGAACTCCGTTATAAATAACGGCATAAATTGCAGCAGATTTATGCAATCACGCAACTCGCAATCGCAAGGGGCGAGAAAGAGATTAGCTGTCCTTTGGAAAAGCGGCAGCTAAATCTCTTTCCAGATTCTAAGAAAAACAGTGTAAACATGTGAAGAACAACAAACAAGCATCTTAAGAGGATCCTCAAAATATCAGGTCCTCATTTCACTTCCTCAAACATATATAAAATTTTTAAAAAGTTATTAAATTTCAGTTTCTCAGTACGCTTAGTAAATATTAGTTCTCTAAATACTTCTTCAATAACTCATGGATAGATTTGATTCGTGTTTAAGTAGTCCTTATAACAAAATTTGTAATAATAATATTGCTCCCGATCTGAATCTTTATAAGTTTAGATTACTTCAATTTATATGAAAATATATTTTAATCTCTCAAACCCAACACAAAGCGCAGCAACGTTGCAAAATGGTCATGGGTTCCGACCAAATTGAGTTCTTTTGAAAGTCTGATTATTCTTAAACTGAATATCATAAGCGGTTTGTACGGTACGTTGCAGCTACATTAAGCTCGAACAATACATCTAAGTTTCACACAAAACGTCTATATGCTTTGAGACAATGCCAGACGTCCTCGAGTTGCGTAATTTTGAAGAATTCTTAATTTTAAATGTCCCATTTGCGTGTTTCTTCTTCATATATTAGTATTTTAATTAGCGCTGAAATTCGGCTAATGAGAGAAATATATAATTACTGCATATTTTAATGTATTTAATGAGATGTATTTTGATGAGATTTTACAATTTGGTGAAGTTTCATACTAAAAAAACCTTCTCTTTCACGCGATTTAAATTTACTCGCCTGTGGAAATTTAAGCTGCAAGTAAGCAACCAAAAATAACAGCCTAGAAACGCATTAGAGATCTGACATTTTCTTTCAGCCGCTATGTTTGAAAATTTGGTAGACTTTTTTCTAATTGTAAGTTAAAATTTCAAGTAATACTCTTCTATAGTATGTTAGGTTAGATTAGGTTAATTGATTAAGGCAAAGTAAGACAACGGTTATCTCTGCCTATTTCTGCCAAGTTATCTCTGCCTTTGCAAGAGATGCTTTCGTGGAGGGCTTTTAAAGGGAAATTGGTTCGCATCTGCATTACACACGAAGAAAGCCCACAAAAGATCTCATACAACCGACCTATGCGAAAGGGTCGAACTATCCGTAATCAGCGACTTAAAAAAGTGTCTACTGTAAATGGCTCCATAGCTGTGAGCCATCTACAGTATGAAATATGCTATTTACAGCAAGACATATTTTATTTACAGAATGAAATGTGTCATATATATTATGAAAAATATTTCGGTACTTTAACATCACTGACCTAACTGAGTTCCTGGAAGTGAGAAAAAAAAATTGTTTTCCTACTCTCTGTGCATTCTGCACTCTCGTGAGGCTAACAGGCCTAATATTAGCGTGTCCTCTGGAGAAAAAAATCAACTACCTGTGCTCTACGGCCAAGCATCACTAGGGCTTAGCAGATAATATAATTTAAACGCATGTTGCTGAGTTACTTAGGCATACAATGCCCCTAAAGAACATCCTACGTTGTAATAAATAGTATATCATTAACTTACAAGTTGAACTGCATAAATTATAAGAATTTTTACATCAGGAACACATACTGTACCAGATATTACAGGAACCTCTTTACTATTGCATATTAATTAATTTTTACTAATATCGCATATTAATTAATCTTAAATGAAATATCTTTGTAAAGTCATTAAATTTATTTCGAGCAGGAAACATGAAAAATAAGCAGTTTCTCGCCAGGATTTGAAATCCGGAACTGCGGAAGGGCTTCCAATTGCCCCACGAAGGCAGGCTGTTAAACAAGAGAACATGTATTACATGCTCCCTTACTTGGAAACGAGGGCACCCAGTCGCCATAGCTTGTTGCTGAAAATTTAATTCAGGAGCAACATGCATAAATTTTTTAGAATTTTTTCGAACAGGAAATGGGAGGAAATCAGAATCCCTCAACAGGATTCGAACCGGACTTACCGGGCCTCTAGCCGGATGTGCTTCCAATTATACAACGAAACGCCGTAAGACAGGATAAAATATCTTACACATTAATAAAATGTGGACACATAATATTTACTTGTACTTTTTATTGTTATGGTTCTAAATTTGTCTCAATTAAAATCGCTGGTACTTAATAAAAAATAAACTTTGGTTTGAAAAACAACTTCACAAGTTTAATTTATTTATAGAAATAACTGAATATCAACAGCTGTACCATTAAAACTCCTCACTTAACATTAATTTTCCCACAATTTCCACACACACACACACACACACACACACACACACACATATATATATATATATATATATATATACATGTTTGCTATTTTATGTTTCATAGTTGTTGAAATATAAACTATAATTTCATTTATTCATATACTCGATGTTATAAGTAAAATATTTTTTTAATTAATCAATCAACACGAGAAGAAAACATGAAACATTATTTTATGTTCAGTCACCTTTTCCTATTGAGTGACCCACAATTAAAACTATGTTGCGTCGTTCATTATATATTCTTGTTGTCCCTAAAACTCCCATTTTACCCTAAATGCTTTTTAGAAGAAACATTCCTATACAGAATACTGCAACAGCTCTAAACTAAAATTTTGAACTAAAAACAAAAGATCTACCATAGACATTATGGACTATTAGGTTTTTTGGAGCATGAACAGGAGAACATTAACTGAACCCTCGATGGAATTCGAATACAGATCTTTCATTTTGCCACCTGGGCTTTCCCACTAAGCAGTTACTCCGGAAAGAGCACTGGAGATAATACGTTATTCATCTCAACTCGGTAAATCATCACTAGCTAATTAGATACATTAGCAAATTAGCAACTATTTAAGGAGCAAACTTGGCAACTAACAATTAAAATTTATTTGGCCACGAGATGAGTTTTTTAAACTCGCAGAAGTAACGCAAATTTACGGAATAACCAACGCAGCTGCCCTAAGCAGCTAGCAATTAAAATTCTGCTGCCCAATCGAACACTTGCAAAATGGTATGTTTCCTTCACACACCCGGTCGATGACAAACGCAGACAAGAAAAATCACTAGCGGCTCACTAAATCCTGAGATAAAATATAATATGTACTTAAGAACGAGATCTATTCAAAACTCTTCTTAAAATAACTCAGTTTGTATAAATTAATGTAAACCGTATAGAAAGCAGAACAGGAAAGATCAGAAAAATTAATTTTGTATACTATACAAAATCAAACTTTTTACACGTTCGGCTGGTTGTCTATATTTAGGAAAAATTTGTACTCATTATAAAAAATAAAACATAAAATGTTTAACTCCCGTGTGATAAAAACTGACTAAGATATTTGATATTAAACTATGAAATCATATTCACAGTCTTATGCAAATTGAAGAACGAAACATTTGCATTTGTATGCAACTGAAAATAAAATATCTTTCAGAAAAGAAGCAATAAAAAAAATCTGAAAGGTTTCAGATTTTAGATTACGTCCAAAGGGGCGTTTATTTAACATTTTGTGTGTTACCTTTATTTGTTAAATACCATGTTCTTCGCACTTAAACCATAAAATTCAGTTCAACAGCAATATCGCAAAATAATTTTAAATTCTGCATATCTTTAGAAATTTCGGTACACGCTCTCACGCGCTGGAGATAAAAATGTTTTTCTGTACAACGTTGGTATTGCTGGCTTTGAAATCTTTGAGTTTGTTAATGAAAAATTCGTTAAAGTTTTAGAGAATATTGTTACGAATTTCACATTTATTTGGCTATTTATTTAGAACTGTAATTAAAATTCCTTTTTATTTTCCCGTGCAACGCACGCAGACGATTTTTGAAGAGAAAGCTACGTCAAAAAAAAACATGCATACATTTATGCAGATTTTTCATTTTTTTAAATTTAATGCAGAGCGATAACATTTAGTGGCAACAATTTGAAAAGTGATACGCCATTTTTGTGTTTCGGACGCAAAATCGCAAAACGAAAGTAATAGTCTTTCGGGACTAAATCCCTTTGGACTAATAAAAGATTTTCTGAGCAAATGTTAAGAAATTACTTGACAGATGAATTGAATGAAGTTAAATATATTGATCGATATATTTTTTTTTCAAAATGGAGATCTTGTTCATAGAGTCTTCTAAAAAATATTGTTAACTCGTATTTGTACGGAGTCAACTCGTAATATTATTTGCATTAATGAAAAATGAAAAATATGTGTACTTAATGAATGTTTTTACAATTATCAGATTATTATCCTAAAGAAGCAAAAACTTCATGAGAATTTTAATAACTATTTTTAGATTTTGGAAACTTATAAATTAGGCTTAATTCTTTTATAAATTACTCTTGACAGCTCTTTTGGCAAAACAAATGTAACAAAATTTTAAATAAAGACACTAACAAAGAATAAAAGAATATCACTGAATTGCGTTTAAGGAAAAAATAATCAACCTCGAATTATTTTTAAATGTGTAATAATATTAGAAACATTCTAATAGCGGATATCTCTGTTAAATAATATCTATATTTAAAATGTATGTCTTTCTTTGTCTCAAAATTAAAAATGATATAAACAGAGTAGCTCTGAGATGAGCGTGATATTCCCATTTCGATAACATAAAATATATTAAGAAAAAGAACAATAGAATCCGACATTACGCTTCTATAATTGTGCGTATTTAGAAGTCCATATTTTATCTCTACAAGGCCTAAGTATTTACAACAACATCTGAATGTAGGTTAAACAAGTTTCTGCTGAATTATGACTTCAAAACAAGAGGGCAATTATTTTGGGCAATACACTATTATTTTCTGATTCTTTAAGTATTTCCTACGGAATAATAAAAAAAGGTCGAATTTCAAACCAATATCAGTAACTTCATATATGTTTACTTGACTTACACATTTTAAAGAATATGTTCAACTTAATTCTTATGCTAAATTAGTTAAAGGCATTAATGATTTCGTTTTTCTTGCTTTTCAATGATTTTAGTATTAAGCATTGCTTTAATTTTACAGCAGTTCTACGTAAATCAGTTTCTGATGCTGATAATTTTTGTACCTATACCGCTAGCTGAATATCTTATGCATGATTTTTAAATGAAATTAATGATAAATTCACAACGCCAAATTTTAGTTACGGTCAATTTCATGCATCTTGCACTTTATTTCCTTCTTGTATCAGACGAAACATTCTTAGATCCATCTTTGCAGCAATATATTAGATATTTTATAACTTAATTTTTAACATTCTAATTTCAACGATTTAAGTTACAGGTTAAACTTATGGCATCAGATAGCGATGAATTGTACACCTGAAATTTAGAAAAAATAAATAAAACTTTTGTAGTCTGTTACATAGCATGCTTGGAATTTTTACTCATAAGGTAAGAGACTTAATACAAGTTTTTTGCCTAAATGCAGTTACCTTAATTTGAGCGGTAAAACTAATTAAACAGTTTCTAAATGCAAACTTCAGCCCAACATTAGAAATGCTATGATTTAGTTAACTGACTAAATTTTTCTATAGGGGTTTCTTAGTCTATTATTTTGTTCTTTCTGTAAATGTTTTAAATGCAATTTTAGAATTTAATTCATGTACAGCTCAATATACTATTGTTAACCTAATTTTAAAAACAAAGACACTTCAGCTCTTTCGCTGCACCAATATTTAATCCAAATCCCGATGACAGATGGTAGAGGATTAGTCGTGATCTGTGCGGTTCTTTAAATTTTTATACATGAAAATATTGACAAATATTCAAATAATATAATAACTACCGATAAAAAGACGCGTATACTGTCTTTTTAGTGATACTGCTGAATGCTCGGCAATAGCATCAAATGTCTATAACAATAAAATAAGTTTCAAGAAGAACTAAATAATGACAGCTGATTACAGCTTATTTAAATAAAGGTACAAAGAAGTTTCAAGTTTATGTGAGATTTAAAAATCAGTTCCGAGGTCTCTCGGTCTGCAGTGTATGGTTGGTACAAGTGTTTTGGAAAAAGCAAAGTTAGAACTGAAAATGCACCACATGTTCGTCGGCCGAGAATTTCAACCGATGAAGATAAGCTGATTGCCTTTCATGAACTAAATCGAGTAGATAGAAGAATTACCGTCAAAGATATTGCTAAGGAACTTAAAATAAGTGTTGGCAGTGCCGCTCTGATTGATATAATGGATAGCTTTGTTGACTACCGTATCACTGGGCTCGAGCTCGAATCCCGGAGAAGGCTTGGGCGTTCGTAAGTGTGTTATGTCTGTGAAACGTAGAGGTATAATAGAAGTTTACTGGAGTCCACTGAAAAGGTTTGCTGGTAAGGAGTAAGAAACTCTCGGATCTGACTCCAGGAACCTCTCCGCTCTCGTAGGTGTAATATCTGTGATGCCTGTGGGTGCACCTTGGGTAACATTCTTGGTGACGAGATGGCTAAATGACCAATGGATATTGGCCTTGACGACGAATTAATTAAGTTGGAAGTTTCCAGCCATTTGAAGCAGCAACAACACTGTTAGCAGTAAAACATTGGTTAATGATCGTTTTAAATTTAACAAGGTGGGAGACGGGTGGACTCCCTCATCTTTTAATGGTTGAACACAAAGAGGGGAGATTGGTTGTATCTATACGGCACAAGTCAATGTCCTGCTTGACCCTTCCAGATAATCCATATTTAGCTCCTCTGAGGGCCGACCTTGGTGCGGAGGTGGAGAGGCAAAGCATGGGGTGCTTCTCACTGGGTCCGTGACACTTAGCCGACAACCACTTAGCCGACGGGACACTTAACCGACACCAGTTAGCCGACAAGACATTTAGCCGACACGGACACTTAGCCGACACGAACATTTAGCCGACAGGACATTTAGCCGACACGGACACTTAGCCGACAGGTCATTTAGCCGACAGGACATTTAGCCGACACGGACAGTTAGCCGACAGGACATTTAGTCGACACGGAAAGTTAGCCGACAGGACATTTAGGTACGAGACACTGAACTGTGAAGCCATTTAGTCAACAGGACACTAAGCCGACAGTGACGTTTAGCGGGCACGTAGCCAAATTGAAAAAGTGTTGAAATTTCTCGTCAGGGAATATGAAAATTAATATTTCCTTTCGAATATTAATTTTCGAAAGGAAAAAATAATTTTTCACTTACGTCACGACGGTCACTTAGTTGCATTTTAATATGGTATCTGCAGAAATTGTTCGTAAAGCTTCTTCATTTAATCAACTGGGTTTCTTTGAACACTTTCACAACATTAATTTTTCACATCATTAATCACATCATTAATTTCACATCATTAATCATTTCTTGTTTACTTAATGATATTAATTTTCCATTCTCTCTCCTCCAAAATGCTTTCAAATTTCTAATATCTTTACGTTTCATTACTATTTTACTCATCACATAATATTACATTCTTCCCCTTACAAAGTCGTTTAGCTCCTCCCAGTAATGAAATTTTCTCTCCTTGTCCTATGAAGCGACGCAGTCGCAGATGCAGGTACCCATGCATCACCTTACCCTGTGTATAGCTGTGAAATTACTGAGCATAACTTTTTCTATGCTAGCATAGAAAGCGAAGAAAAGCATGCAGCAGTTTAATGTTATAAACATTAACGTAAGTAAGTATTTTAAGCGAGAGGCGTGGTCAATAAAATGTTACAGAATCGCGCTTTTAATTTCATACAAATTTGAAAGCATTAAGAACAGCCAGATTGGAAAATTAATATCATTAAATAAACAAGAAAAATTATTAATGATGTGAAAGTGTTCAAAAGGACCCCGTTGATTAAATGAAAAACTTTACGGATAATTTTTGAAGCTCCCATATTAAAATGTAATTAAGTGACCACCGTATTTAGGTAAAAAAAAATTCTTTTTTCCTTTCGAAATTTAATTCATATTCCTTGACGAGAAATTTCAGTGCTTTTTTAATTTGGCCAATATACACCAAACAACACGATAAATATCACACAATGCTAAATTAACACAATAATTATAACCACATATGAGATCTTTAAGAATCGAAAAATGAATTTTACTGATAGTGAAAATATTACTTCAATATTGAATTTACGGATAAGTCGAGAAATTTCGTAATTCATAGTAAGATTAAATAATTAGTTCGTACGTGTGAGCTAAAACGTTACTGTCGGCTTAGTGTCCTGTTGACTAAATGTCTTGACAGTTAAATGTTCCGTAGCTAAATGTTCTGACGGGTAACTCTCTGTCTTGGACAAATGTCATGTCGGCTAAATGTCCTGTCGGCTAACTGTCATTGTCGGCTAAATGTCCTGTCGGCTAACTGTCCGTGTCGGCTAAATGACCTGTCGGCTAAGTGTCCGTGTCGGTTAAATGTCCTGTCGGCTAAATGTCCATGTCGGCTAAATGTCCCTGTCGGCTAAATGTCTTGTCGGTTAACTGGTGTCGGTTAAGTGTCCCGTCGGCTAAGTGGTTGTCGGCTAAGTGTCCGCGACCGCTTCTCACTCATGCTGCTAACGGACTCTGACCGACTCTTCTCATGGCTGATCTCTCGCGATGTCTGTACGTTGTGGGTGACTGATCACGGAAGAATTTAGCTGCCTTCACAGTGCCTCGAACCGTTCGTTCGAGCTTAGTATTATCCAAAGTCATTTACTAGTTCTTAAATTCAAAATTATAATACTTAGAATTATTTTCAATAATAATCAATATTACTGTTCTTTAAGAAAACTAATATACCTTTTATGTCCTAAATATTTTGTTTAAATTATTAGCTCCAAGGAGCATTAGCTCAGAAGGACTATTAATTTCGTTTTGTCATTTTGCGTCGATTCACTATAAAATGAGAATCATTTTTGAAATTCTTGCCACCAAATATTAGAGCCCTGTATTATATTTAAAGAAATTAAATAATGATGAATTTGCATAAATGTATGTATGTTGTTTCTTGTATTGTGATAAAACAACGGGATCTAGAGCCATCAAATTTTGAATAACGTACGTCTCCACCCGAATATGGGCATCTGAAAGGCCTAATTTGGAATTTGTTTTACTATCTATTTCATATTTTGTAAAACATTTATGATTTTTGATTAAGAAACTCAACGATTTCAAAGCAAGCAATGACAACACTGTACGAGGAAAAAAACATTTTCATCTCCAGCGCGCGAGACTGTGTCGGAAATTCTAAAGATACGCTCTTTGAAATACTCTGCGATATTGCTGTTGGATTGAATTTTATGCTTTAAGTACAAATAACATGATATTTAATAAATAAAGGTAGCACACAAAAGTTTAAAAAAACGCCTCTGTGAGTGTAATATAAAATTTGAAAGCTTTCAGATTTTTTTTAACTCTCTGAAAGCAAAATAATTTGCATTAATTTTTAACGACTTCGGCTAAATTATCTTGCATTGCGAAACCAAATTTAATTAGTTTGAATAATTAATAACGAAAGCTTTAAGCAATCATGTTTAATGAATGCATATTCGCGTGACTACAAAGAAATGCGTGTCTTACTAATGAATTTCATAGTTCATTCATTTCACAGTTCTTTCGTCATCATAATTTAATTCATCCGAAATTCCTTCTCCTTATATGCAATTAAGATTCATAAAAGTGGAAGCAATAAAAATCGAAATTAAACATTTCATTTTTAATAATAAAATGATGATATATATATGTTACCTGCGGCTTTGATCGCATTGATGTCCTTAAATAAGCTTCAACTCCGCTTGAATTTTAAAAATACAGTCCGCGTAAAATTTCAGTAAATACTCCCCTTCTTCAAGGCCGCGGATATTTTGTATTTACGCAGAGTGTATCGCCACGAAATCTAGTAAAACTGCTACGTATATTTCCTAATGACTGAAAAATGTTTGTGAAAGAAGAGCCAAAAGCCGTAAATCCTGAAGGATTCAAAAGGTTAAAAATAAGCCACGCACCTGCGCGCGCAGACAAACTTTTAAATAGTTTAACTTATCGTTATGAAACTTTCAGCATTTAATGTTTATACAATGATAATCATTTTAAGCTATAAAACCTATTATATAGTTTAAGTTTCGGCAGATAAGTTACATTTTATAGCCTATAACCTTTTCTAATATATCAAAAATATTTCTTGAAAATTTCATGATGATCGGTTAAGGCGTGAAAGCGTAACAAAGAAACTCACATTCGTATTTATAATATTAGTTAGGATGAATTCAATTAAAATAATGTGTTATGACTCAAATAAAAATATGCAATACAGACGATATTCATTTCAATTTCATGAATGAATATGGCTAATCAATCTCTCTGATAACTCGCAAGTGGTCGAATGGCAAGACAGCCGATCACTGGCAGTTTGATTTAGATTTAAATTCTGGAGAAAGGGATGACTGAGGGAGTTTTTGTAATTTTCCCAATGTGTAATATGAATATAAGCTAGTTTATCTTAAAACGTCCTTCACGAAGGCATCTCTTCCCTTAGATAACTCTGGAGTGCTTTGCCAAAATCCAAATAATCTAATCCTAATCTCTCCGATAATAAATCTAAATTTTCAGTTGATTTATTTGTTCATTTGCATAAAATTAAAGATGGGAATTTTCCAAAAATCATTCATTAGAAAAGCTTGATACATCTAAAATAGTCTGATAATAGAGTTTAAAAAAATAGAATCACTAATATAAGTTTAAAACAAGAAATATAATTAATATTTAAAACCAGTGTAAGTATAATTCCTTTTCGTATAAAAATTTAATATTCAGTTAGAGCAAGATGTAGTTAGTCCGAAACTAACACCGTGGGATTGACGCCTAATTAAGTCTTGCCTGTATGTGTGTACTGTCATCTCCTCCTCGCGGATTCAATATCGTTCCTTTACCTCATATAGCTGCCTCTTGGATAATACTCAAGGGAGAATTAGATGGCTAAAAGACGAATTGGTTTGGCCATTCTCGCCCAAGTGCTTTCGAGTAAGTATCCAGCATTAAGGGAAAAAAACAATTCTTAATATTTCAAAACAAAGAGAAATAGTTTTAAATCTTTAAATTAATAAAGTGAATAACATTTTAAATAATTTTAATTTGGCGTCTAAAATTATTTTACATTAATGTCGTTACAACATTGCTTTCATTAATCAGTTACCTTATATTACGTTAATTCGTTACATTCGTTAATCAGTTACAGTGATTTTTCAAAATACATTTAATGTAAATATTTCGCATCCCATCGTAAAACCCAGAAATAATTCCTTGAAAATACTGGGATCCATGTAGTTATATTATTAAGATAATTCAGTAAGAAACATCTAAGATTTTGGAACAGCGAAGATATTATCAAAAATATATATCATTAATATAACTAAATTTGTCTTCGAAAATGAAACCTAAAATTCTTCGATCAATGAGATCAGTTTCTCTAACACCCTTTTTCCGCAATAATAGCACCTGTCGTAAAAAAAATATAAAGAAATAAATTTTTAGTTGACTTATTTTTGTGTGTTTGTTCCGGTATAACTTGCGTATTTTCAGTATATAATTTGCGTGTTTGTTAGGTATAAATTGATAGGAATTTCTCAACTCCTATTCGAAAGCATAAACTTCGAAACACTCACAAATCCAAAAATTTCTGTCTCGAAGGGTTCAGTAATTATTAAGTTTTAGCAAGTGAATGAGTGTATATATAAAATGGAATTTATAAAATTTGGGAATTTACAAAAATCTGACACTATGTAAATCCTAAATCTATTATTTTCATTTGTAATGTTACATAAAATACTTCCCTCCAATATAGTGACATGAAGACACGTATAAATAATTCATGTATTTAAATGCATAATATTTTCAATATACAAAAACCTTTAGTATATTTAAAAATAATTCAGTAAAAAAACGTATTTTGAACAAAGTATTATAAATATTTTTAGCATAGATATGTTAAAACATGTTTCGTACGATAAGAATAAATGATTTCTTACTTGGGCATCAACTAAGTCTTCTTCCTTGATATCCATTGTGCCCTAACACTAGCCTGGCCCTAAATGAACTCGTCAACGGAATCTGGCGAATTGATGGGCCCGCAGAAAATTGCGTAGTGCTGCCACCTAGCGGCTGATGGTAGAGTCTGTGACCCATATCCCCAAAAGCCATGCTCCAAAAAATCTCCCATTACAAGAAAAATACAAATAAGAAATACACCGTAACATCGGCTAGATTTCCTTCTTTTTAAGATGCGTGTTTTAATGAAAACCATTCAAAATTTGAAATGATTAAATATGAAATTTAAAATTAGTAAAACTGGGCACCATTAAGTCCAATCACATAAGATACAAAATGTGTTTATTATTAATAGAATAATGAACATAATATTAATCTAATTTTTTTTTGTTTCGTATAAACTTCGTGTTATTGGTTGTTAGATAACTGAGGAATCGGAAGGTACCTTCTTGATTTATTAACCTAAGAAATCTTAATAATAGGAAAAAAAAAAAAACACTAAATACTTTGAAAAAAAAAAGGAAAGAAAAAGAAAAGTGTGCAAACGTGTGTTAAAAAAAGGAAGAAAGATGTAAAAAAGAAGATAAAAATTTGGTTACGGATATTTTAAATAATATCTAAGTTCACCTATCAGGACTACTCTTTCTTCTAGTTGATTTTGCAAACATGACTGGAGTCCTGAGTAGGAAGAGGGAGCTTACTAAAAGCTATGTTCGGGCGTGTGGAGGAGATACAACAAAGATAAGAAGGGTTTAAATTACCCTTTATTTGCTTATCGATTTTACAGACGTTCCCTAACATCGGATACAAAGACCAACCACTTATGGTCTGAACGTAAAAGAATATAAAACTACTAACTAACTAAAATTTAAATAAGAGCTAACTTCTAATATTTTACACAGATGACTAGCACTAAGACTGGCCTTTTAAATTACTACGTCTGTAGTATGCAAACTGCAGAAAACTACAATACGTTTTTAACTTTCAAGAGGATTAAATCTCTGGCCTTAAAGGCGAACAGTAACTGATGGCAAGCTCACATGAAGACTCGTAGCAAAAGGGCTCTCTCTCCTTCCTTCTACTCTCTACTCTTGGCAAAAAGCCACAACTTAAATACTTGAACGTTAGCAAGTACAATTTGCATAAACATATTCACAGGTTAATTCTGGCCGGAAGTGGAAAATAATAGATGATAGTAAAGTTTCAAAATAAAATAAACGTTAGTTAAACTTAAGATCTTTTTACACCTTCTTCATATTCATGTTCAACTTCAAGCATAAGTTACATAAGCAGCCGCCTAGGAAGCCAGTTTTTCGAGAACGAAAACCAAATTTTTCTAACAATCGAAAATTGATTAAAACATATTTCACATTAAATTATTAAAACGCTTGATTTATATGGAGCACTAAATATACATTGCTAAAATACTGGAATCGGGCTTGTTCATAATCATTATATCTAAAACACCCTTATCGAATGTAATGCGAAAAGGAAGTTTTAAGCGCTAATTTCATCGTAAATTGTAAGCTCTTATATATTGTAGTACAACAGAAATTTTCTACATTGTCGCTTTTAATAATTTAGCAATTACAAGCTATTTTCGAATATTGCTCCGTAAAAGTTTAGGAATTAAAAATAAGAATAGATTTTTAAATATAACTTCCGATAAAATATGAGCTATGGTATTATACTGTCTATGTCAAGCATGCCAAAGTCGCGGCCCTTGACTCGCTTTTGTCTGGCCCTATGTTAACTCCGGGAAAATGATAAAGAGTATATAATTATGATATATTAATAAAAACTGGAATCCACTGAATGTCAAGGTGTATATGCAAAATAACATTCGAGGCACCCCCTTTACAAAAGCATTTTCTCAACCGATGCTGAGAAAGCGCCAGGAAAATTATAGATGAACACGAATTCAGTGCGAAAATTCAGTAAAGTGAGTATACCACAATTTTACAAATAGTTGCTTATGCAATTCCCATAAAGCCTCGGATTTGCATCGCACATGATTTCCATGCGTGATAGTACCTATCAGTGTAAACGACTTTTCTCACACATGAATTGGAACAAGTCCCCTTCGAGATTCAAATTAACAGACATTCATCCTTCGTGTATTCTGAAAATCGTTAGTGTGAACAACATGTCTCCAGACATCCGAAAGCTGGTTGCAGGAAAAAAGATGCGAGCTATCAATAAAGAAACAATATTCATTATCTACTAACCTATTCATTATCTACTACCAGAATTTTCTTATGTTCTTTTTATTTTTTAAAGAATATTACGTAAAACATTCATTTTTCAAAATTCATTTTTCACTTATTCATTTTTCAAATGCACCATTAAGTATGAAATTGGCGTTTTTTGATACACCTTGTGGCCTGTACTATTGCACACTGATGACTATTTGGCCCACTTGATATACTGAGTTTGACATGCCTAGTCTACACTCTTACCTAGGATAAGATTCTGTAGTCTGAATGGCACTATCTATGTATGCACTGTCCGAAGTTCTAATTTTACTAAACTCTTCCTAAAATGCCAAATACAAATTATAAACTACCGTTAAAAATTATTCATTTATAGTCTCTTCGTGTATGGAAAACATTAGGGTATTTCAATAAAATAGTTTCTTCTGGTAGGCAAAGGAAAAATCTTTAACTAAACGTCTTTGCTTATGATAACAGATGTTAGTCAAGCAATTCTGAAACAAATTGTTGCCCAGTTCGAAATTAAGTGCTAATTAAATTAATATTAAAAACTGTAGTTGAATGAAATTAAAGTACAATTTAAGTAAAACAAGCCAAAGGTAAATTTGCTGGATCAACTATTTTAAAAATCATTATAAAAATGGTATTTAATCCCGTTTCTTTGCAACTAGAATCCTAAAATTTCCACAAAATTCTTCATTTTTATAACTAATGAAATGCAAAAATAAATATTATGCGATTTTGAACTAGCTTATTTTTTAAGCCAAAAAAAAGAAAGACATATTAAGTAACCATAAGAAATGTCCGGACACAAAGCAAAAATGTAACAAAGGGTATGAATTCCGTGGCAAACGCATAAAACCGGCATCAGTTATTCAAGCTTGCTATAGGAGAACTGATGCTATTTAATACCGCTTCCAGAATACCTAGAACAATAGTATTCAAGCTTTATGGCAGTGTGATTCCATAAAAATGTAAATTATTCAAAAAAACAATTTCGCGATCCCAATCAGAGCGTAGACCCTCAGCTATATACCGCCAATTCAGATTTTTTAAGATTTTTATCAACCTTGCCAACCCACTATAAATTTTCGCGATCCATACATTGAATACCACTGGTATAGCGAATATAAAAAGTATGGCAACACTTAATAATCTGTATACGTGAATACTGATCAGCTGACTTCTGTCCAAAGCTTTACTTTCTGCTTTTTTAATGTAAGATAAACGTATTATACTATTTGATAAAAGAAGACTTTTTAATCTTACTGCTAATAAATTTATTAAATGGCACTCCAACATTTCCAAAAAAATGTAATAGGATATACCATTATTAATTAAATTAACAGAATTAAAAATATTTGCACACAAGTTAAAAATAATAAAATTCCTAGAAATTTCAGACTATAAATTAGAAGTTATTAAATGATACCGTAATTTCGAAACCGCTTTTGGCATACAGATGATACTGTTCACTGCAGCACGCAAGAGAGATAATTTAGCATGATGCAGACAACATACGCCTCTTATCAGACTTCAGCGAAGCACTGCGCTTTTAACAGATATATCGAAATTCATCCTGGACACTGATTCTCTGCGTATTTCCATCTGGAGGGAGCCTGAAACACGATGTTATTCCTTTCTCATCAGGGAAAAGGATCATTACGGTAGAGGGGTAATGATTTGGGCAGGTGCTATGTTGCACGGGCGCAAACCCCTTCATGTGTTTCACAAAGGCTGTCTGACTGCTGTGAGGTATACAGAGGAGATCTTTGAGCCCTGTTTTCGAATTATCAGGGCAGAAATTGGTCCTGCGTTCCTGTTAAAGGACAGAAACGCCCATCCCCATAGGGCTCAGCAGGTCGACGATTACCTAGAAAGTGAAGATCTTCGCTGCATGGATTGATCAGCTAGATATTCTAACCTTAACACTGTATAGCACGTCTGGGATGCTCTTGGGAAGACCATTTCCCCTTGACATCCTCCTTCGAGAATCATCCCTGATTTAAAAATCGCCTTACTGCAGGAGTGGGTTGGACTGCCACAGAGACTCCTCAGCTGCCTTCTGTCCAGTATCCCGTTACGCTGCGTTACCTGTCTAGTTGTGAAAGGGGAACGTACCCCATATTAGGCTCATTTTTAATTCGGTATCACAAGCTAGATTTTGAAGATCCCCGCACTATGAACTTTTCTGATAATCTTGCCTACATAAAATGACATTTTGAATAGTATCTCTCTTTTTTGTCATAAGTGTATATTCATACCAAATATCATTAAAGTTTGTCTATTAGTTTTCCAGAAATTCGACTTAATGTCCTCAAATTCTCTTAATTTTGCACGCGAATCTATTAAAGAAAATGTACTACCAGGATTGATTTTTGTCTTTCACTGCTGAAAAGTCTACAGCTGGAATCCGAAGAATATACGGAATTATTGTATCACGTTAATTTTAAATATAAACAATTTATTATACCTTGAATTCCCAAATAAAACATTGGCTCTAATATGATTTTTCAGGGGTACTCCTAATATAAGCTCTACCCCTAAAACAAGTCCTATCCAGACAGATGTCTTATTGCCTAATGACTAAGTGCAAACACAAACGCATGCACATTTGAAATAATCGAACGTGGCTGCGATATATTAGAATCTTCAGTATTCAATGCTTCACGTTAGTAACAGACGTTTAGCCCTTGATTTAATAATGAATTTAAAGGATAATAAATTTTAATGCTTATAATATAAAATGAGTGCAAAACGAAAGAGAAACTCTGAAAACTGATAGAGAGAATTTCTTTCTTGTATTCCGTCGAACACAAGAAAGAAATTCTAGACCACTCCAGGGAGCAAAAATCTTAGAGCTTCCTGCAGAGAGAAGTTGTTGGAGGTACGAATGGTTCGAAAATGGCGATCAGAGTATTCTTAGTGACTTTAGTCAACAGGTCGATGAGGGAAATAAAAAAAAAAATCTGAAATGTTTCAGATTTTAAATTACGTCCAAAGGGACGTTTATTTAACATTTTGTGTGTTACCTTTATTTGTTAAATACCATGTTCTTCGCACTTAAACCATAAAATTCAGTTCAACAGCAATATCGCAAAATAATTTTAAATTGAGCATATCTTTAGAAATTTCGGTACACGCTCTCACGCGCTGGAGATAAAAATGTTTTTCTGTACAACGTTGGTACTGCTGGCTTTGAAATCTTTGAGTTTGTTAATGAAAAATTCGTTAAAGTTTTAGAGAATATTGTTACGAATTTCACATTTATTTGGCTATTTATTTAGAACTGTAATTAAAATTCCTTTTTATTTTCCCATGTAACGCACGCAGACGATTTTTGAAGAGAAAGCTACGTCAAAAAAAAAACATGCATACATTTATGCAGATTTTTCATTTTTTAAACTTTATTGCAGAGCGATAACATTTAGTGGCAACAATTTGAAAAGTGATACGCCGTTTTTGTGTTTCCGACGCAAAATCGCAAAACGAAAGTAATAGTCCTTCGGGACTAAATCCGTTTGGACTAAAAACGTGAGTGTGGATCATGTCGGCAACCATTATTTCCTGAACTGGAACACACTTTTTTGAGCCATCTATTCACAGATGTGAATGGATGGCTCAAAAAAGAGCAAAGTGTTTGTTTGTTCGCACGGCAGATATTCAAGCATTTGTCCTTGCAATAGCACCACAGCTAGGAATATGAATTGCCTGTAAGATCGATTATAAAGTCTCGGTTTATCTATTGAAAATGTTTCTACTGCCTTATACTTTTTTAAAGGCCTGTTTATTCTAGTTGAAGTGCATTAAAGTGAAAATGAAAATCTTTACTCTGATGTTAATAAATTAATGAAGAACATTTCTACAGTTTTGAATTCGTGTAAGTGAGCTATAAAATGACGTTTCTGCTGACAGTTATATTTCTCGGACGGTAGCCAGATTTCACTTTCGGTGTTCTGAAAACATTCCGGGACTCAAAGAACAATAAATTTGAAAACATAAGACTGCTTCCGCATCGAATTTAATTTCAACAAATTGAAAATACAATAGGGCCTAATTGTGATTCGTCAGAACATTTCAATACAGACTGTGATTATGCGTGTAATATTTCTCTGTATGAGAGGAAAGAGGTTTTGATGAAAGGGGGAACGAGTTTTAATGTTTGGAAACTAAAAAACATATTTCTCGGTTCTACAAACGTAATGTAACTTTTATTTATTTTTCAGGAAAATATTCGTCATTAATGTGTTGTAGAGACATTACGTTTTTTCGGAAACAGAAGTATGTGAAAAATGAACAACACCTTCACCAGGACCTCTAGGTTATGCGTCGAGCGTGCTGATCACTACGCCACGAAAGCATGCTAAGAAGGCGGAAAAATACCTTATAGTGTTTTTCTAAATAGAAACAGAAATCTAAGGATATAATTAATGAAGGGCAAAAATACAATCCTTACCAATCTGGCAAAAATGCAAGCCTTACGAACTAGTCATTTAAAAATGAAGTTTCCTTACAGACTTTAATGCTCGCATCAAAAGTAACAACTTGGAGCATTATGCTCAATGCATTTGCGACAAGGGTTCCAAAGAAGTTATATTTCGAAATTTGCGGCAGGGGAGATGGGATTTAAAAATTTACGAGAAGAAACTTTTAATCCTGTACTATTTGGAGACGTCGAACAATCGGATATCACTGAAGTGAAAAAGTCAGTAACGCGTTTGTCCACCTCTGGCCCTTATGCAAGCAGTTATTTGTTATATACTAAGCTGTAAAATACTAGTAGTTTAAACAAATATGAATTGCGATGTGTTTGTACCCTTTTAAATTTCGTTTCAACAACCCGAAGAGCCTTGCTACTGGTGAAACCATGTTGTGTAATCAGAAATTCAAGTAAACACATAAAATCAATAATACTAACTTAGTTTATTACTTTCCTTAAAACACTGATATCAAACAAATTTACTAACATAAAATTATACTAGTCCCCGGGAACTACCTTATTTAGTTTAGAAAACAAATAGCTAAACATTTATATATTTTCCACAAATACTGCAATCTTAGACAGTAACCACTTCAATTCAAATACTATTGTTTAAGTAATAACTATTTTTATGAGTTAAGATACAAATTAAAATTTTCTATTTCATTTTTCAGTTGTAAGGTTCTTACACCTTATTTATCCCAGAACAAGAGAAAATTCAAATAATGAAGTACAGAGTTAAGTACCTATAGTATTGCACCATAAGAGGAAAAAAAAATTATACCTTTAACTAGAGCAATTTAAGACTGCTCACAAATTTCTTCAGATCTCAGTTAAATCAGCAAATCTTCAAAAATATTAAAGATTTAAATTTTCTACCTTTCAAAATTCTTTACAGCAAACATTTAAATAAAAGTTAAATTCTGATAATAATAGAATCTTTAAAAAAATTCAAGAAATAATTAAACCAGAGAATTTTGGATGAAAAAAAAATCTTTAAGAATTTAAGTTAACATTAAAGTTCAAAAAGAAAAACTTCTTAACTGACGGAAGATGTGAACCTGGAGATTTGGGGGTTCGACGGCAGCTTGGCGGACACCGAACATTCGAAGAATACCCAGTACGCAGGAACTTGGAAGTTTCATCCAGCCTTCTGTATTACGAACTTCAGAGCCATCAGGAAACTCAGGTCGGAACACAGGTTGCTTGGCTATTGATTTTTTCTGTTCTTATAAATTGAAGAAGCGGACTGAGTCTTCATCAGATGGTAGAATTGACGAAGAAATATTTACTTTCCATTTTGAAGGACATTATTTCTGTGGTAGTTGAAGCATGGAAATATAATTTTCTTTCATTTCCTTTTCTATTGCAGAATTATTTCATTTACATTTTTGAAGGACTATTTCCGAAGCCATGGAGTAAGACGTGACAGGAGCCATAAGCCCCCCGTTAAAAAAACAAATTCATCCTTTCTGTTGCAGCAACAAGATGCCCAAGGCGCCCGAGAAAGTTATCTTCTTGTCAGCCGAATGCAAAAACGAAAACGTCCCAACAGCTTCGCAATCCCACCTGCACCCGCTTTTTGTCAGGTCCGGACACTAGATATCGCCAAAACTCGCCAAAAGGGTGAATAAACTGAAACTCTACCCCTCACACAAACCCCTGCTAATATCGTCCAAAAATCGAGGAGTTGAACTGGAACAAAATTCCGAATCTCGCCAAGCCCGCCAAAAGAAGAACCAAGAATTCGACGTAGGCGTGGGAAAACCAGCAAACCTAGGCAACGGACAAAAATTCCTAAGCAAAGGCTTGGAAATCAACTGCAAAAGTGACGCTTTTCAATCCTTTCCCCCTCAACCAAAAAAAATACTCGAAGTGCAAAAATTCGTTGAATAATTAACTGTAACTTAAAAACTGTTTAAGCTAGAGACTTGAAAGTACTCTTAAATTAAAAGGCTAATTTTTCTGCATCCAATGATATAAGTTAAATGAGAATCAACCTAAGTTAAGTAATTTTAAATCAAGTTTATTACCTACGAAAGCACCTAATTCCATTGTCTGTTTCAACGCGTTTACGAGTAACCAGTGGAAGAGACGTACAAATCTTAAAGTACCAAAACCACTAATTAAAATTAAACCAAAGCAAATATAAATACAAGATATTAAATAAAATAACGTTGTGTAGCATAAATTTAGAATAATGAAAATTAATCTTAAGTCAAACTTAAATAATTAAGTGTTACATGAAAATTTGCTACACAACATATTCGGCTTGGTATCGATTGATAGAGGTTGCGGATGTCCTCCTGAGGGATATAGTGCCAAATTCTGTCCAACTGGCGTGTTAGATCGTCAACATCACGAGCTGGTTGGAGGGCCCCGCCCATAATGCTCTAAACGTGCTCAATAGGAGAGCCAAGGTAATGTTCGGCAAGCACTAAGGCAAGCAGTAAAAACATGTGCAGTGTGGGGGCGGGCATTATCTTGCTGAAATGTAAGCCCATGGTGGCGTGACATGAAGGGACACATAACGGGCCTTAGAACTTCGTCGACGTACCGCTGTGCTGTAAGGTAGCGACAGATGACAACAGAAGGGGTCCTACTATGAAATGAAATGGCTCCCCAGACCATCACTCCTGGTTGTCGGCCTGTCTGCCAGAAGACAGTCAGGTTGGTATCCCACCGCTGTCTGGGGCGTCTCCAGACTCGCCTTTGCAGGTCATCGGGGCTCAGTTCAAAGCGGAACATCACTGAAGACTATTCTACTCCAATCAGTGATGACATTCCAGTGCGAATGAGCCCGATACCACTGCAAACGGGCTTGACGTTGTACAGAGGTCAACGGTAGTCGGCGCAAGTGGAGCTGTGATCTCAGCCCCCTTTCTGTGAGCCGTCTATGAATGGTCCTTGCGGTCACTGAAGCACTAGTTGCACGTACTGTGAATGGTCCTGTGCGGTCACTGAAGCACTAGTTGCACGTACAATCGATGATAATGCTGCATCTGGGGCTGTGAGTGCCGCTTTGACGATTGCTCTGTCTTCACGTTCTATCATTTCTCTAAGCCTACCGCTTCCTTTTTGACGCTGTGTGAGGCCATGGTTCACCCATTCCTGCCATCATCGTGTAGTTGGGCTTCTTTGAGCCCAACTACACGACCTCTCTCAAATTCTGACATCTGCACATATCGTTCGCACACCTGTATGCGAGGCATAGTTACTGTCTACCAGAGTACACGGAATGAAACGCGTGAAGAATTTATGACCTAAAATTGTAATTTCCCCTCTTAAATATCTTGCCAGTTGCGCAGATCAGATGTGCTGTAGCGACTGCCGTTCATTCATTGCCAGCCAAAATGTAAATTTTTGCATTTTCCGTCGAAACTTGTATGCATATCAATTTGTGTCCGATTTCCTTTATATCCTTTATATCTTCTCGGTGCCTCGTGGTGCGCCTTTTTTTTAGTGTATATCATTGAATGAATGTTTAGAAAAGTGTGCGAATTTAATCGAGCTCTTATCATCTATTTTTGATAGATTTATATTTTTGGACTCACTGCTGACATCCGCAAAAAGTTTTTATAGATAGGCTTAAGGAAACATGACAAAAATTATTTACGTGGAAAGAAGATAATCCTGATAATGTAATTACGTATAGATTTTGCAGAGTATTTTTCTGCATTAATTGCAGTCCTTTGCTTCTTGCTGCAGTCTTAAACCCTGTTCTCGATCATGTATAAAAACTTTGAAAACGCTTTGCTCAGAAATTCAAAGATTCCATATACGTAGACAACTGTGTTACTAATGCATCATCAATTAAGGAACTAGAATATTTTAAAAGATTCTAAAAAGATACTAGTAATATGGAAATTAATCAAACAGATGCTGCATTCATCACGCAGGCTTTTAACAGAATCAATATTTATTGCATTTTTAAAGTAACTAGCTGCTTGCATGGCCAAACACTTAAAAAAGTTATTATAATACAGGGCTAGCATAAATGATTCATTCATTTTGAAAAGCCATTCATTTTCAAAAGTATTACACACGTGAAAAATAACATGAAAAGAACCACGAACTCAGCAAGTTTTTTTCAGTATTTCAACAGGTTTCCCCGTATAAGTGGAACGTTGCTTCCTCGTTGAATATCAACTTGGTGGCGAAATCTTCGTCCTCCTATACTTTCTACATGTTGACGTAAAAATCTACTCGACAAGCGTAATCCTTCAGCTTCAATTGTTGCAAAAGCTGCACATGATATCGTTTGAAATGCAACTGTTGACGCAAAATCTTCCACAGTTTTTAACATCCGAACAGCATGCTACACATAAGAACACCCGAACAACAATGCTACAGAATGCATGAAATGAGCTCCATTATCGTCTGGATGTGTGTCGTGTCACCAAAGGGGCACATACTGAATATTTATAGAGAGTGCATAAATTTGGTGAGTTTGTGGTTCTTGTCATTATCTTTCATGGGTGTAAGTGAAATACTTTTGAAAACATAGATTTTTCAAAACGAATGAATAATGTATGCTAGCCCTATATATAAAGATAAAAATATGTAAAACATAAAATATAATTAGCAATGGCCTCTTAAAGCTAAAATTATTCTCCCCTCTCTATTCAAAATATAGCAATCTCTTTCTGCACTACGTCTTTTTGACACTAATCCGTCATATAACCCTACATAACACTTATGGTGTAAATGAAACTAAAACTCAAACAACCAATAGTAATCTTACAGCAGTATTAATTATCGAATCAAAATGCATTGAGAACCAAAACTAACTCAATCTCAATTAAGGTTACATCCTGAACACAATGCACTTGCCTTGAAATAAAAAGGAAAATTTAATCTGCCTCCGCTGCAGTTTCCTATTCATTATGGATCAACATTCTACACAATCAAAATTCTCGCTGTTCATTAAAGATTCAACATTCTACGTTCCACGCCATCAATATTGCAGAGTCTGATTCAGGCGCTTTACTTAATAACCATTAGCCTCGCACCACTACAAGGGCCGGAAGTGGTAGCCATTTCATAAAGAAGTACTTAATAGGTGGCCACCGTTGCCTCCTAGGAAGGAATGAACAGTTATAACCACGCCCCTTCTCTGGGACTTGAGCCCGGGACCCGTCACTACGCTGTCATTGTCACTAATCATTAAATCAGTTGGGCGTCAAAATCTGATTTATTACAATAATTATTGTTTATATAT
>KK118872.1:56246-87259 GCA_000611955.2 Stegodyphus mimosarum
TATATTATGCAATGTAATAGTGCAGTTTACAAAGACCAGTTACCTTATGCAAGGAACGGAGGCCTTTTTAAGTAATTGTAATTGCACTTCTCAGACAAGTGCAAAACAAACGCACTAGTTAGCTCAAGTGGATATGCATGCCTTATTTATGGAAATATTTTAGAAGTACCGTGGGGCCTTCCAGATTGGTAAAATAAGGAATTTCAAATGAATGAAAAGAGGGAAATTATAATTTCTGCGATATTACTCCTTCTATAGTTGAGATGTTAAGAATATAATTTATCAGTATGCAAATTAGTTGTAAAATTTTGTGTGTTTTACAGTTAATTAGAATACTTAATGATTACGTAAATATTTTTATTTGTGATACTATATGAAAACAAAAACCTTCATTGAAGAAAAATGATTATATGGACTCGAAAACAAACTTTTGGACAGAAATGCTGAAATTCAATAAGACTCTAAAAACTGCATTCATTGGGGAAAAAAAAAATCTAAAAGCTTTCAGATTTTACATTACGCACAAAGAGACTTTTTTTTTTTAAACGTTTTATGTGTTACTTTTATTTATTAAATGTCAGGGTTCGTACGGTCCGTAAGAGTCCTTAGGTTATTTGGAATCGATTTTTAGTCCTTAAAAGTCTTTAATTTCGGCCAAAATCGGCAGAAGGTCCTTAATTTTAATCATCTAAAATTTCTGTCTGTTTTTACGACTGCCATTTTGAGTGTGAAGCATTTTGGAGGAATATTTTTGGCGATTCACCGACATATATGGTTATCTTTTGAATGGGTGAATGGATTGTAATTTGTGCCTATTTCTAATATAAATGGTGGGATACTCGAGTTTCTAAGCAAGAAGTGAAACATAAGCATTTCGAAACTCATTTTTTCGAATGAAAAACTCTTAAACAACTTTTCGCTTTTGGTGATGCGAGTTTTTTTATTTAACGGTTCTAAATTTGGCGACTTATCAACATTTTGGCGATTTTAAGATCAGTTTTTATAGAAAATTTTTAATTCCGAGATGTGGGAATTTTTAGCCGATTTTTTTTAAAACATTCTAACACTGATTAATTTCATTAAAATAATGGTAATATATTGAAATTAAATTAAAAAATAACATTAAAATAAAACATTTTTATTTTTCGCTGTCATATTATTCCATTTTAACAACTTATTATACAGTATTTCGAATCTGCAAAATAAACAAGTTATAATGCCATAAAGCACAATTTATGAAACATTTCTTTCTAAAAGCAAAATTAGCTATGTAATTAATTAAAAATATTTTTTTTTTAAGTTTTTTATAGTAAGAGTTTTTCCCATGTAATTGCCTCAGAATATGCATCAGTTTTCTCTATAAAATTAATTTTAGACTTTTCCGAGTTTTTTTTTCAAAATATTTCTGGCTTTTGGCTATTACAGAATTGGTAGGGATCATTTTTATTTAGGATTTTAGACACTGCAGCTTGGAAAGTTTAGAAGGATTTGAAGGCAAAATTTATAGACCCACGATTCTAGAAGATTCCAGTAATATGTGACAAAATAAAAAATGTCTCCATGGTATTAACACGTGATGGGTGTATTTTACAGAAAATTTGCGATGAATTTCTTATTTTGGAGAACGTCTGGAAAAACAATGAAAACATAATATTTGAATGTTTTACTTCTGATATTAGAAATTTTTTCTTAACATGTTTATCCTCCCTTTATTTTCTCTACTTTTCACTAGACATAAGCACGGAAAATATCAAAAAGCTTCTAATCTTCACATGGATAGGCTTTATAGAAAGGAAATTTTTTATTAAGAAAGAAACTGAAAACTGTCAATTTAAAAGATTCATATAATATGCCTTAATGCATCATATAGAGATGGCGCTAGGCATTTTTCCACCTGATGCAATCTCTGTGGATCCTAAATTCTGCTGCCTAGTGCCTTTCTATGCTTCCAATGCCTGGTCTAAATTTTAAAAGTTATGACATTTCTAGGTTTTGTTGCTCGGTTTGTCACTAAATTCTAAAATTCTGCCACATCACCTCTATAACCAGCCCTTACCATATATATCTCATATTTCTTCTGAATTTTGATATTGCTAAAGAAATAAAATTAGCAACTTTTTCTATACATTCTAAATGCATTTAATTTTTTTAGAATAACAGAAATCCTTAATTAAATCCAAAAATGAAAAGAAAGTGTGTTGAAGAAAGAAAATTATTCTTCAAAGATATGTACAGTTATTATTATGTAAATTACCCAGTATTTATGATCTCAGCCTTTACTATAATTTCCCATTTTCTATTTCCTCATGTGATAGAGTTACTGAGCCAGCTTAAATTAAAATTAAATATATAGTCTATTTAACCACTAGTCCATATTTTTCGTTTGAATTTGACTGTTCTTGTTTAATTACGTCACCACTAACAGTAATTGATTTCGTTAGCATCAGAATATGCCTTTATGTTCTAAGTTCTTCTTAAATAAGAGGTTTATTTAAACCTTTGTTCGACATTGTAGTTACTTTCAGACCTAGCGATAATTTGCTTCACATCTGTCGGAAGATTTTGGACTATTTAGCTTTTACCAGATCAAGTAAACCCTCATAGCTGTATTGTAGAGAAGTTGACAAGTTAGGAGATAAAGCACGCAGAAACTAGAGAGAAAACTGCTCTGCATATTGAGACAAGTTTCTGATTGTTAGAAAAGATGCTTAAAGAGTCGATTTAAATTAGCCAAAATGTCTGGGAAGGCTTCAAAATAAAAAGACGCATAAATATTTTGCTGTGTTTTGTTGTCATAAAACATAAGTATTTTGTAGCTTTTAATGTGTAATTATACTAATAATGTTTAAGAATCAATATCATAAATTACATGTATTTTAAATTGTGAAATTTTATTAGATTTGATTTCAATATGCTTTTTTAACATATATTGTTAAAAAATAAATCAAATTTCATACTGTCCATGTAAATACATAATGACTAAAGTTATCAAACTACCTAGTTTAATTATTTATAACTACCTGCTTACCCTTCAAAATTATCTCTGTATATTAAAGAGAGTTCTTGCCTTTTATTAATCCTTACCGTGGTCACAAGATGAGACATGAGACACAAAAATGTAAAATTCATGTAAAACTTATTCTTTGCATCTAATGAGACTTAAAATAATACAAAACAACTTATCACCTGTGGTGCTTTAGTGGCTTATTGGAACCTTAAAGTATATTAAGTGGGTTTACAATTCCTGGAGAGCCCAACTTACTTTCAAAACTTGCCAACCATGCCTACATCAGGCCTTTTAGATTTGTTCTAATCAGCAGATCTCTCTCTAGGCAAGCAGCAATCGGTGACAGGGCGGTCTTGTACTATAAATCATGCTCATTATGATTTTCTTATTTTAATCTATGCCGCTTGACATAAAATCCACCTGCTATTTACTAAACCTCTAGACTGAGCAAATATGTGACAAAAATGAAACATTAAAAAAAAAAAAATAAAGCTAACTGTTAGTAAAACATAAATAAAATGTCACTTATCTTCTTTCAAATATGTCCAATGATTACAAGTGTAAAATATTTAATGCTACTTGACACATTTTATATAAAGTTGATTTTATTCTCAAACTTATTAAAAGTTTTGTTAATTAATTCATGTTTAACAATAATTCGTTGTACTTACGGATATACGTTATTTTTAGGATGGTATTACAAAAGTGAGGTTCAGGCATAGATAATATTTTTAATTAAATTAATTCAGTTCCCATTTGCTCATAGGTCCTTAATTTTTTTCATTAATGGTCCTTATAAGTCCTTAAAGTACTTAATTTCCTTGTGCAAAAATGTGTACGAACCCTGCATGTTCTTCGCGCTTAATCCATAAAATTCAATTAAACAGCAATATCGCAAAATAATTTAAAAATCAGCATATTTTTAATTTTTCGATACACAGTCGCACGCTGGAGATAAAAATGTCCCCCCCCCCTTTGCCATTGCTTGCTTTGAAATCAATGATGTTCTTAATCAAGAATTCGTTAAAGTGTTACAAAATATGAAATCGATAATAAAATTCCAAATTAGGGCTTCCAGATGCCCATATTCGGTGGAAGATTACGCTATTCAAAATTTGATGGCTCTAGGTATCGTTGTTTTATCACAATGCGAGAAACATACATACATTCATGCAGATTCTTCAATATTTATTTTTTTAAATATTAATACGGGGCGATAATATTTGATGGCAACAATTTGAAAAGTGATATGCCGTTTATAGTGAATGCAAATGCCAAAACGCAAAATGCCAAAACGAAATTAATAGCACTTCTGGACTAATGGCCTTTGGGCTAAAAAACTCTTATATTTAACAATTATTTAATTAATAATGTTGATCAAATCTTATGATTTACATTTCTCTTCATTTACTACTGATTTTAAGCTGTTTCTTTAAAAAGGTTTCTCTGTCAATACGCCTTTTTCACCTTGAAGGAGAGTGGGAGACATGCAAGATAAAAAATATGTAAAAGAAAAATTATAATTTAAATTAGCAATAGCCTCTTATTGGTAAAATTAAATTATTCCCTCTCTATTCAAAAAATAGCAGTCTCTTTCAGTACTGCGTCATTTCAAGATTGATCCATGTCATATGACTACTTAACACTGTTAATGTAAATGGAACTAAAACTAAAACAGCCAATAATAATTTTATAGCAGTATTAATTGAGAACCAAAACTAACTCAGTCCGAATTAAGGTTTCTGCACTCTTCAGCCTAGTTAGCCTTTTGCTTCCTTCTCTCTTCTTACTGCAAAAATCATCAAAAATAAACATTTTGAAATAGGCACAAGTAGTGTATCAAAATGTTTGTGGCCACAACATGTTTACTGAAATAAAAATGAAGATTTAATCTGCCTACACTGCCAGTTTCCTATTCATTATGGATGAACATTCTACGCAATCAAAATTTTTGCCGTTCATTATGGATTCAAAATTCTACACCTTCAATATTGGAAAATCTGATTTATTACCTATATACATACATAAAATGTTTTTAATGGGTCCAGTTAGTAATTAATAATAACAGAGATTAAGAATTGGGCTTATTGCTTTCAAATTGCTTAGTTTATTGAGGTATAATATACAGATTAAGTTCAAAAGAAAAATTAAATATTTCACATTTTGTGGAATGGCAACACACTGGCACGTGGAAGATAAAAATATTTTAATTCAGACAGTGAGACCACATTTCTTTTACATCATTGATTTTGTTGATTAAATTTGATACATTTTACCAACTGGCAAAAAATTTAAGTCACTTAATTTTCTGATTAAATTTATTTCATTCAATTCTCTATGAGAAAGGCGCCTGCATTATTGAAAGGCTGTCCTGGGAACTTTATTGTGATGACAAATACTAGGGACATATTTATTATGATAAATATAACAGGAACTTTTGTTTCTTGAAAGAGAAGTTTATGCATGTTTGAACAAAGTCAAGGAAAAAAGGCCTGTCATTTTTATGAATAACAAAAAGAATTTCTACTTTGATAAAAGTTACAAAAATTTCTTTGATGATTATACACGTCCCTTTGTAAACTTTTAAGGGCAATGATATTTCTGACATGGAATTAATGTTCCATTTGAAGGTACAAGTATTCTTTAAGGAAAAGAAAAGAAAAGAAAATTTTAAGCTCTGATAGATATTTCATTATTTCTGAATTCAGAAGAGTAAAGTTCAGTTCCCCTTACTATGCTTTCTGATGACAACTTGCATATGAAATATCTATTTTCATTCCTTCCACAAGTTGCTTCTTACTATAAATTAGGTTGAAATATTATTTTACTTTTTTTTTTGTTTGTTTGTATGTGTCAGTGTATTTTGTTCCTTTTAAAAAATTCTTAACTAAAATTCATTTACATAAATACTCAACTTTTAAATTTGCGGCCAAAAATTTACAATAAAATGTTTTGTTGTCAATTTTTGCTAAAAAGTGTCTTGAAATATTGTGCATCATATTAAAAGTGATATAAATTCATTATAATGTGAAATATTGTGCAACCCTAAGTATATATTTTGAAGGAAAATTCAGTTTCTTATATGTGCATGATTACAACCCTCAAGACACTTTTGGCAGGGTGCCCATACATCCCATCCATAACAATAAGCATGATATTTTGAACTTAAAGAGCAGATTACATTAGTACAATTATACAAATTGATTATGCTAGTAGCAAATAAAACATTAAAAATTATACAGTAATTCTCTTTGATTTATGAAATCTCTAGGGAAAAAATGACTAATAAAAATAATTTAATAGAATTCACATATTATTTTTAAATTTTGATTTCATAATAAAATTCACTTTTCTACAGAGCAATTACAAATTATTATTTTAATTAATTCTACAATGTTAGATATACTTTATAATGTGCATTTTTAATACATGTTAATCACGGAAAATGTATATACTTAACATTGTGAATTGATCACAATGTCAGCTACTTAGCCTTATATTATATGCTGAAAACACTATAAGAATTATTTCATTTTTAATGTGCATTTTGTATTTTGTTTGAAGCCTACAATCTGTATAATAAATATTTATATGAATGTAATGAAAAGTAAAATTTCACTTCATATACTGAGTACAATTTTATTCCCCTATGATGCTTAACAGAACCTTCTTATTTAAAATTTTTACAATACTAAAAGTATATTACATATAAAATATATTTTCATCAAAAACATGAAGAAACAGGAAAACTTTACAGCACACATAATTTAATGGAAACAAAAATTCTTAAAGAAAATTTCCATACAGTAAAAATCACAATTAAGATCTAGTTAGAAAAGAAGAGCGTGTGCCTCCCTCCACAAAATACACATAACATTTAATTAATAATAAAAATTAACTCACACACAGTTTAATCAAACATGCATACATCTACACAATTTGCTCAGAATATATTTAAGTAATCCATTCTGAGTGGCTTTAATACAGAATTTTCCCACCAGAAAGAAAAATTATAAAGACGCCATTCTTTTAAAGAAAATTTTGTGTCAAGACATTCAATCCACAACAAAAAATTAATGACTTATTTTGCTAAACTTTTACAGCAATTTCGATATTTACACCATATTAAGATCATTCAAAGCATACACATATATTTCACATAATGCAAAAATAGAAGTAGCAAACATTAATTACAAAAAATACTGTAGTAATGAATGAATGATTGCAAAAATAAATGTAACTAACTCATCAATTCTGTACAAATGTTTTACTTAAATCAGTAATATTCCAATAATTTGTTTGCAACAATCAAAAATTACTCTACAGCAAGATAGTTGTATTGAAATTTTTAAATATAATTTACAAGATTTTTTTTACAGAAAAAATAAGTTAAATATATAACATAATTTTTTTTATCCTTTCGGAAGACTAAATTTTTTAATCTTAAGATGCATAAAATTACACACATTTTATATGCTTGGTATTTACATTAAAGAAGAAAGTAAAAATGTATGATTTTCCTTTCACATTGTCTAAGCCATGTTACTTATAAAGATAGACCCACGCAAACTTACAATGATTATAAATATAATAAAACATCATTTTATAATAAATTATTTTCAGTTAAAATAATTCAATTTTCAATACTAAGTTGATTATGCCAATACATGCTTTTATGTTAATTCCACTTTAGAAAGGTTTAGCCATTCAGACAGTATTAGTGGTTAGGGGAGCCAACTGCAATACCAAAGGACCCGAGTTCTAATCGCTGAGAAGGCATGAATGTAAATTGTCTGTCCCGTCATAGAAGGTGGTGGCTGCCTATTAAGTGCCTCCACAATAAAACAGCCACTACTTCTGGCATTAGGAGTGGCCAATGCCGAAAAAAGCAAATACTCGCCATTTGATTGGAAAATAAAAACTTTAGAAACGTTTAGAATTTTCATTTCAAAATTCTTTTAATTTAACAAATGCTTATCCCCTTCAGGAGTTTAATATGCATATACTGTAGTAAATTACAAATTTTTTTCTCTTTGAGAGTTAATAAATATTCTACTACATTTTCCAATGCTTAATATCTTACTTTTTATTCCAGGTAATTTTCAAACTTATTGCAGATACATCTGCATATTCTCAGTTATATTAATCATTTTGCCTTCCCCTTTTCATTAAAATTCAAAAACACAAATTTCTCATTAAAAGTTTTTCTGAATAGCTAGATATAAATTGCATAACATGAAATGTGAAGATACTGAACACCATACAAACTTTAAAATAAAGAAATTATGGCTGCAATACATAATTTTTTGTACATTAAATCTATGTTTTATAACTACTAAAAACTAGATGGGTAAATTGTCCTTAATAATGTTTCCTTATTATGAGAATTCACAGTAAAATGAGCATTAAGCATAAAATTTAAATCATCATCATAAGCTTAATTCTAAAGCATTCATAAAAAGCAAAATCAATGTCCATGCTAAAATTATAGTGATATGTACAAGATATTTAAAAGCTAATATAAATCACATTTACAAATTAAAAAAAATTATAACTGTTTCAGGTTGCACAACATTGCAACATCAATAAAAAGCTTTTAACTTCTTATTTACTTCATAATAATTGAAAAGAAAACCAACTCATTTATTTATGTTCAAGTACGATTTGACTGACTGTAAAAATTTTTTTTTAATTTGTCAAGATTGCTAAAGAAATATATATACATATTTCAAAGCAAGACTTAACCCAAATTTTAATTACCTTCATTATTTAAATTAACTGTATTATTATATTGAATTGTTTTTCTCAAAGTAAATGTTAAGAAGTTAAAAAAGCTTTGCACAAAAAAACTTTAGAAACTCCATATTATTTACAAAATTCCATAAGTAGAGATATTTTTGGATTTTATATTCTAAATAATACACAAAAGCATACACTACCTTGTAAATGAGGTATTGCTCAAAATTCTATGAAAACAATTTTTATTATTTTAAACCTGTATTAAATAACCTACAGCTACAGATTATGTGCTTATTTACAGATGAATATCTACAACAAATGTATTCTCTGTATGAATTACAGAATTCCTAGTTTTCAAAACTATATTTTTTACAATTTCAAACAAATTACAATTAGCTATTTCCATTAATTTAAAAGTACATATATATGTTAGATGGAATTATTATAAAGACCATATAAAACATTTTCATCAAAATTTTATGTTAAAATATCAGCAGAAACAAGTTTCCAGTAGACTCATATAACATAAATGATTATCTGAGATGAGAAATTAATACATGATAAAAAGAAAAGTGATATTACTACATGATTCATTTCACTATGTATGATGAAAAAAAAAAAACTTGAAATGATTCATAAATTATGTGAGTAAAAGCTAATGTACAATATACATTAAAACATTTCTACAGGAAGGGATTTTTAGAACAAATCATTTTTAAGTATATTTGAGTAATTATTTCTCTTCTTTCACAGAAAAAAATTACAGATATACACATATGCTAATTTTTTTTAATTTCATAGCAATTTTTAAGTTCCTATTGCTGTTCAAGAGTTACAACAACTCTACAGCCATATCAGAAAGTGACACACTTATAAATAAGAAAGTTAGATAACTTCCAGAATTCTGACGACATTGTATGCACCTACAGATGATGTAGCATTATTTCTGCCATTTGAGCTTTCAAAAGAAATTAAATTTAAAGAAGATGCCATACATTTTAAACACAGTTATTTATATACATAAAATGAGCTTCATATATATATGTTCTTATGCCAGCACAGCTTTGAAAAAAACTTTTACAGTATTAATTGACTTTTATCTATTAGATCCAACTGCCATTAGGAAACAATCAAAAAAGCAAAGTAATTAAGAGACAGATTTATGCTTCCATTCTGTGTTAACAAACAAACAAACAAAAAAATTGCTATTGAGTAAGAAAATGGTGATAAATCAACAGCAGACAACATTTTGTTCATTTAATAATTCAAATAACTTTCAGTTTACTTTAATAACATGAAATATTTTCATACAACATCCCACGTGTTTCTATTTAGGTGACTGCAATCTTAACATTGCATACTCTTCAAGAATTTCAGTGATAGGCAATACATGATGCTTAAAATCATATGTATTCGAAAAGAACTTATTAATGTCGGCCACTGAATTCAATTATCATAATTTAGGTTTCGGCTTAATCAGCTGCTTATATTTACAGAGGGTGTTCACACATTTTTGTAATGATTTTGATTTTATCCATTAACTGAAATATTAATTTAAAAATGCAAACATGACTTATATCTAATTCAAATAAGGTTTAATTATTGCCTGCAGCAACTGAAAAATAAACAACCGATCGAAGGCTATATTTCTGCACTGTCCAAAGACAAATACTCTTATTCAGTTATTAAAAAAAGATGTGAAAAACATGGTTTTAATATTTCTACACATAAAATAAGTGACATAATTAACATGAAAGGAAAGAAACGTCAAAGTTTACATCTTACTGAGAAAAAGGCAAAAAATGCATACCCAACAAATCAATCAAGATGTAATATGATGGTTCAATAAACGGGGTATCAGACTGAACATATTAGATAATAAAATTCTATGGTTTGTTTATACATAAATCTTTCCAAAATTGTTATAAAAATGTGTGAACATCCTCTGTATATAGTAAAATAAAAATAAAACATTTAAGTCCATTGCATATTCAACTCGGATCAAATCATTAAAACTAAGCATATAACTGTTTGCATAAAAAAAGAAAAAAAAAAAAAAGACCTTTTTTTTAAAAAAAAACACTTATCTGCCCAAATAATTTCATGTTTATTTTTAATTGTTTGATTTGGGTTGAAAATATAACGGATTTAAATTTTTTATTTTTACCAGCAGCTATTGCAGCTATCAGAGCAAAACTGCATTAGGTTTTTAACTTTTTACATTTATGCTTTTTATATTGTATTTAGTCATTATATATTATATATATAAGCTCTCACTGCTGTACAACTCTATTATACAGAAATGAAATTCAAAATAAAAATAGCTTGTTTATGAAGTAAATAATTAAATAAATAAATAAATAAATATAAGCAGTCTGGAAACTGGATGCTGTGCATTCTAGAACTAATTACCTGTGAATATATATGTCATACATTAGTACGTAAATCTCAAATCTTTTTCCTTATAATGAAATCACAATATTATTATTATATAAATGCATTTAATCCTTATAAAAACTTTTTATGGTCACACAAAATTGTGCTAAAGACAATGTCATATGGCACACATAACAGCACCTTCAAATGATGCAGTTTTCCAACAAAATTGTCAGCAGCATACCAAAACTTTAAACCTTTTTAGATTAAATCTCCCTAAATTGCAATATAACAGACAAATATTTTTGTCACTTATGAAATACTAGTATGACTCCCACAACTGAAAACTGTGATGAAAGAAATAATTAACAAAGCAAATAGTTATTCATTGATTTAAAACAACATATATCAGGATATCATTATTCTGCAGGTAAATAAGCAGTCAGCCAATATGTAAATACAGAAGTTTCTGAAAGCGAAAAAGTAAACTGAGTTACTGCACAAATGGTAAAAATAAAAAGGGGGGATAAAACAGCCTACTGCTGATACAAGAAATTTTTAGTGACTGGATGAAAAGTTAAAAGTCATTCATTTCAGTTCATTTGGGTCAAAGTCTAATCCAAAACACAGTCCTCTCCTAAAATATTTGCAAGTTGAGAGAAGTAAGGAAACCATCTAATAAAACTTTGAAATAAAGTGAGGATTAACTTGCAGAGTTCATGAACAATGCCATTTTCATCAATAAAAAAGTACACACAGATAATCAGCCATCCTTGTCCATAAGACAAGCAACATTCTAATCAGTCAACAGTTATCAACATCAAGACACGACTGCATGTTAATATTTACAAAACTGTATCATTCCCACATACTATCCCTAAACAGCTGCCACACAAATCTCAATTTTACAGGATGTAGATTACATCCACTGGATTAGCAATAATTCCCAAATGAACACCTGAGTTCTCTTCTGAGAAAAGACTCAGAATAATTAGAAACTTTTAGTAATAAAGAATTTTTAGTTACAGACTGCATGTTTTTGCGCATTTAGCCTAAAAACATACATAATGTGAACATAAATTTTATAAGCACTGAAATAAAAATAATATAAAAAACATGCAACTAATTTCATCGCAATATTAATTGTAGACTGGCATCAAATTTGTAATAATTCAAGGGATTTACAATTATATATTTGCAATGTAAATTCTTTGGAAAACTGCATCTAATTCTAGGAAAGTTCTTAGCAAGTTGTAATGCTACATCAACAGGACACTGGATATTAAGAATGCTGCAACTCATTTTGCAGTATTCTTAATATTAATTGTTTCCTAATATAATGATTCCTATACCCTTAAAATCTCCAAGCAATTATTGTAACAAATAGCAATCCAATCAGGCTGAGTACTTGCCCACTGAATTTGATTAATTTCACCTTCAGCTGTATAAGCCAGAATAGGATCTTCTATAGCTCTTGGCATCTGTTGGATATCCCATATTAATGCTTGGTGATCATCAGCTAAAAAAGTTTAGAAAAGTACCAATCAAATCATTTTTAGAAACATTTCTTCAAAAAATATTTAATTTGCCAAATGTTTCTGAAACAGATTATTTTCCTCTTTGAAAACACTGTTTAAATTCCAATACGAAATGTACAAAGATTGAAATTAGATGGCACTAAGAATTTTCAAATTATTTACATATTTCTATCATTCATTAATTCTAAAAGGCATCCTAAAACTAAAATTCAGTGATGACAACAGTGTGCCATTCTGGTAAATTACGCATACATTACATTCCAGTAAATACATCATTTGGCATATTACACATGCTATGTGGACAATTATTACTATGGCTGATGAAAACACTGAGAAGCAGAATTTATATTTCTGAGATAAGTTTACAACTGACGTAAACAATCTTTCACAATATAATTTCTCATCACTTACATAAGTACAGCCCTTCTAATGTAAATAGCAGCTGGTGTACTAATAAAAAAATTTACAACATTTTATAAATTATAGCTTCAAAGTTTTAAAATCAAAATATCTGAAAATCATATGTTAAATTTTTAACAAATAATTTAATTAAAAATTCAAATGATATCAGATGTATGAGAATTTTCATATTAACATTTCTGAGGTATAATACTAAAGGATATAACAGCATCAAATAGTTTTGTAACTTTAATAGGCAACATCACAAGAATCACAAAAACTCAGTTATATCAGATTAAACCATCTTTCAACTGACTTAAAGTCAATTAAATTCATAAGCTGAATCTCTTTCAGTTTAAAAGTAACTAAGGCACAGCCACTCTTAAAATACACACTTCCTTATACAGTCTATTAAATTTTAACCCATTTTTTGCTGCTTTTCATCTGAACGTATTTCCTAGAATTTTATTAGAGATATATTTCTCATTCACTCAATTCAGTTCTTACTTCACAAATATATAAAAATTCAAAACCTCTTCATTAAAAATTGTAAAATACAGAAAAATTTAAAACAACAAATACAGTTAAAAACAGTTTAAAAAAAAATTTTTTTTACAATTAAAATCAGAATTTCTATTCAAAAACAACCAATTCAGCCATTGGGCAAGAAGACAAAAATTTTGGTGCAAAAATTGAAAGTTAGGTCCCACTGTGCAAAAAGACATTGAAGATGGTCCTTAATTCACCACTAAACGGTGCATTTATTAGTGACCTGTTCACATGCTGCTGTGAGCACATGTCAAAAGTGGCGTATGGATGATGAAATGATAAGACGTCGGTCAGCAGTGTGCCAGTGACAGTGCATTGGTTCCAGAGCTGATCGGAGATTGCTACACATTGTTCTCTGTGACCGAACAATAGTTGACAACCCAGACAGTATTTCTCAACCCACTGCGAAACATACATTGCTGTGTATGGGTCTATGCAGCCAGAGGCCGAAGCATGTCCCTGCACTGACAGTACATCATTGTCGACTGGGTCTGTAATGGGCCAAGAAACATTGGAATTGGACATTATATGAATGGAAGAAAGTTGCAAGGTTCAATGAATCATGTTTTCTCGTCCATCACATCAACAGGCATATGCTAGTATGCAAATTTCCAAATGAAACCTTGGCTCCAGGATGCAGAGTTGGACGGAGACAAGCTGGTGGCAGGGGTATTATGGTGTGAGCAATGTTTTCATGGAGCACATTAGGACTCATAATCCCCATAGAACAATCCCTGATAGCTGTGCACTACGTGAACATCGTTGCAGACCAAATTCATCCATTCATGACAACAGTATTTCTGGTGGGGGGGATGGTGTTTACCAACAGGATAATGCACCGAGTCATAACGGTCAAATCTAAGAAAGTGGTTCGAGGAACATTCCAGTGACTTTCAATTCATGTCTTGGTCTCAAAATTCACCTGACATTTATTTATTAGAGTACCTACCTTGAAAACCAAATTCGTGCTGCCATGCTACCCCCTTGCACTGTGTGGGAACTGCAGGACCAGTTGTTGAGTGCTTGGTACCAGATACCTCAGATTATGTATCAACACCTTGTGGAGTCAATGCCACGCCAGGTGCTGGCAGTTTTGAGGATTAAAGGTGATCCTACATGTTATTAACAGGGTGGTCATAATGTAATGACTTTTCAGTGTATATATATATGTTTGGTGTGACTGATTGAAACCAAAAAAGGATGCGCACAACTACATGTTACAGCAGTTCCATATACAAAAGTTCAATGTTGTACAGCTACTATTTTCGAGTTATACATGATGCATACATACAAATGTCGTGAAAAAATCTCTTCTGAATCCATTTTGGAAGAAAGAGCCATTTATATTTGTCTGTACATACAGATGTCATGCAAAAACGTCATTCAGATGGATTCAAGAGTCGTCAAAACGGATATTTTTGTTTAAATGGTATCATTTGAAATTGCCAAAACATGAATATTTTCATCATTTAAAACATTTCTGGAAGAATATGTCTATGATCAACGACTGTGAAATAAAAGCCAGGTAACGGGATGTGTATATATGTAAGATCACCCATAACATAAGACATACTCAGGATAACTTATTTAAGTTGCAATGTCTCAGGAAACAGGATATCCTGAGGATGTTGTTTCTCAGATATCTTCAGGCCTTTATCGTTTATCATCGTGAGAATGTACATAACTGAATACTCCTGAAGACTTCTGTATTTCTCAAGACTGAGGATATTTATTTTCAGCCCATCTTAAGATGAGCTGAAAATTCAAAGCTTGAATTTGCTAGTACAAAAGCATACGCAAGCTCTTTATTTTTCTTTTTAAGAATTACTTATTTAACTACATTTAGAAAATATATTTATACAGTAGCGGGGTTAGCCTTGCTATTTTTTTATTAATTTTAATCAAGTCTTTTCCTGATACTTTTGTTAATTTTTGGCTGTAGGTAATCTGAATGGGGCTTTCAATGAATTAGCTATTCCTAAATTATTTCCTACATTTATAAATAAAATACACGTAAACATTTGTATTCATATAAAATCAATTATTTATATAATTGCTTTCATCTACTGTAAATTATTCAGGCATGTAAGTGCAAGTTGGCAAAAAAAGCTGAATAACGCGCGAACACAAAATTACACAAAAACTAAATGCACACACGTGAGCTAAAAAAACACATTTTAATAAAATATCAACCTTTTAATATAAAAAGTATTAAGCATATGCATATAATTAAACTAAAATAATACTTGTACTTACTATTTCGCTATTAATTTTATCTTCCACTGGTTAAAAAAAAAAGTAAATCACCAAGAGATTGTAATGAATTAACCTTCTTTAAGATGCTCTTTATGTAACTTAATATAACAGTTGATACATGAACACTGTACACAACATTACAACACACTAATATACATATTTATGTTATATATTACTGCCTATTTTCAGGCAATGACAAGTTTTAGAGATTATAATATATATATATACACACACACATTTGCCGGTCGCGATTCTCAAAGGTTCTGCATCGATCTCAGAAACAGCCCGGGTGACGTTAAAAAAAGCGGAAAACTTCTGCCGGTCACACATTTGCCGGTCGCGATTCTCAAAGGTTCTGCATCGATCTCAGAAACAGCCCGGGTGACGTTAAAAAAAGCGGAAAACTTCTGCCGGTCACACATTTGCCGGTCGCGATTCTCAACGGTTCTGCATCGATCTCAGAAACAGCCCGGGTGATGTTAAAAAACGCGGAAAACTTTCATGCCTGATTATTAAAATCATAGAACTAATTGCTAATCAAACTTTAATTGATTATGTATGTGTCCACATACGAGTTAAAATTTGAATAACAGCGCAGACAGAAAATTTTCTTAAATATCTAGAAAAAAAATTATTACTTTACAACAACTAATTAGTATGTTTAATTTTCGTACTTTTTTTAAAGCATTAAAAGTGCTCAATTTTTTAAATTTCAAATGTATTTTATTTTAAAGTCATATGTTTCTTCAGCTGTCAAGGCACTCTAATGGTATCCTCCCTAGTGACTAGAATGAGTTGAAAGAGAGCCAGAGGAGTTATTCATTAAATTCTTTGAAAATACTGTACTTTTTATGGAAGCTGATATCTGAAAATATTAAAGTAATATTGAACTACATGCGAATCAAATTAAAATCTTACTTTATGGATATTCCACATATCAAAATTTAATTAAGCTTACACTTATTTTTGTCTTGTATACGTTGGCTGTAAATAAAACTCGAAATATTTTCAAATTTTTTGTTGTTGTTTCACAGTGCTAGTGATCAGAACACTTCCTTACAAATTATATGCACAGATTTTCGGCTGTTTTGAGTTTCACATTGAAAGTGTGTTTAAGAATAAATTCTAATTGCTACATAATATATTTTGATAACATTATTTCAGATATTTTGCTAATATCTTTGAACCCAAACATTATTTATGTTACAGGTTCACTCAGAAAATCTTTCACAAAGATATTTATCCTATAACCAGATGGCCATAATGCTTTAAGTAAATAATCCTTTAGGCTGCAGAGAATCGATCCACTTAACTCTTGTAGTTCGACAAGATTCAGATCCCGAGGAACGAATTGGCTGCATGAGATTTTTCATGTTCACCTCCTATGTATAGTGTATAAACCAGCTAATCTCTCTTAAAAAGGGAAAGTACTTAGTAAAGACATTCCTTTCCTTTGTTAGACTGCCCTAGAGTACTTTGCCACAGGCTAATCAATTGTTTTTTATTTTATTTTATTTTCAATGGCTGGCACTAGCCATCAGAGGCAATGGCCACTATTAAGGCTGGAAGCAGTGGTCACATTACTATGAGGGTAATAGACAGGCCACCATTGCCTCCTATTAGGGTACAAACAATTTACATACATGCCTCCTCTGGTATTTGAACCTAGGCCCTTCGGTACAGCAATCAGTCACTAACCACTTTCCCATCTCTGTGGCACTAATCAAAAATAATGTAGCATTTATTGCTTGGGAGTATGCACATGGGACACTAAGTCATCGTTAAACGATGCACTTACTTACATCAAGTTATAAAAGAATTCAATTAAATTCATCGAAGATTTTAGAGCAAAACTTATTACTGAAAGGATTTAGATCCAAAACTCCTTCTATTAGCTAATTCTTGACATAGAAATAACTACACTTTGAAACTGCAAAAGAAAAAAGTTCTTCTTTTCAGAAACTGAGCTCTGCTCAGAATGTAACACCTCTAAGCACTTTTTTGCAGTCGATGCCCCAAGAAGATTTCTATTTTGATAACGTTTTTGCGGCAGATTTCCCTTCTTTTTACCCCCTTGTAGAAAACAAAGAATGCAGAAACAGAAAACTCATCTGAAATCTGTAGTCACTTTCGACGGAGAATGACCCCAACTGTGTTAATTGCTCCGTAACAGTGACATCCTTGAAGGACCATACAAAGTGGAAAAGTACACGTATTTACTTTTTGATTACTAGAATTCAGCTACTCTGCTGAAGCTTAAACGTTAATTGCCATTGTTCCAAATTCTGTTCGAATTAGGAGCTGACTAAGCGTTGGAGAACGATTTTCACTGAAAGAGTGCAAAAAGTAAGTTTCAAAATTTCTCCTTTATTCTACGAAAATGATCACAACTAAAAAAAATATCTCATATATTTAATAGACAAATTTACAGAAGAATAAATCATCATCGTCATATATTATCGGATTCATCAGAAGATGAAGTAGCATTTAATTATGTATAAATGCCGCCCACCAGCGGCCGAGCGGTAAAGACGCTGAACACTGGTAGTTCGGTCCGAGGTTCAAATCCCGCGAACGGGCTGGCTGCATGGGCGTTTTTGTGGTTTTCTCCATGTGTAACGTGTATACGAGCCAGTTTCCCTTAGAAAGTCCTCCACGAAGGCATCCCTCCCTTTAGGCGAGATAGCCCTCGTGTGCTTTGCCATAATTGAATAACCTAACCTAACCTATGTATAAATGCCTGTGCCGAATTTTCACGCTAGCAGATATCTTTTAAGTTCCAGTTTACACAGTAATTCGGATTTCATTCGAACAGAAAAGGTAATTAAAAGATATTTCATACAATGTTTCAAATCACACTACTTGTGGGAACTTGTTTTTGGAATTAATGGAATGGAATTTAAAATACCAAATCAACCAGAATGCTTTGAGTGCATTATTAAAAATTCTGAAGAATCACAAATGCTTTAACAATTCACCAAGTGATGCGCGTACATGCATGGGCACGCCTAGGAATTCCTTTATAAAAAGAATGAGGAATGGAAACTTATTTATACTTCGGCTTAGAAAATCAAATTAAAAAAATGCATAGCCTTCAAATTTTGTCATCTTGTATAGAAATAACATTAAATATTGATGGTTTATTCATATTCAAATCAAATACCCGCGAACGGGCTGGCTGCATGGGCGTTTTTGTGGTTTTCTCCATGTGTAACGTGTATACGAGCCAGTTTCCCTTAGAAAGTCCTCCACGAAGGCATCCCTCCCTTTAGGCGAGATAGCCCTCGTGTGCTTTGCCATAATTGAATAACCTAACCTAACCTATGTATAAATGCCTGTGCCGAATTTTCACGCTAGCAGATATCTTTTAAGTTCCAGTTTACACAGTAATTCGGATTTCATTCGAACAGAAAAGGTAATTAAAAGATATTTCATACAATGTTTCAAATCACACTACTTGTGGGAACTTGTTTTTGGAATTAATGGAATGGAATTTAAAATACCAAATCAACCAGAATGCTTTGAGTGCATTATTAAAAATTCTGAAGAATCACAAATGCTTTAACAATTCACCAAGTGATGCGCGTACATGCATGGGCACGCCTAGGAATTCCTTTATAAAAAGAATGAGGAATGGAAACTTATTTATACTTCGGCTTAGAAAATCAAATTAAAAAAATGCATAGCCTTCAAATTTTGTCATCTTGTATAGAAATAACATTAAATATTGATGGTTTATTCATATTCAAATCAAATAATAACTCATTTTGCCCTATTTTGGCGAATATTATTTCTACTAGAAATGTTTTTATCGTGTATGCTTATTATGGTAGTTCAAAACCAAAAGCTAATGAATTTTTAAAAGAATGTACGGACGAAACTGTGAAACTATCTAATGAAGGTATTAACTTCAGAAATTAAAATAATATTTTATGTGATGCACCATCAAAATCATACATTTTGTGTACTAAAGGTCATACTAGATATTAAAGTTGTTCGAAGTGCAATATTGCTGACAAGTATGTTAACAACAGGATATGTTTTCCAGGATCTGTTGGTTAAACTATGTCAAAATATTGAATTTTTTATGTCTCAAGAACTAACTGATGACAATTACCACAACGATTATACCATTTTAAGGAATATTCCAAATATACGACTAATAAATATTCTGTTAGACTTTATGTGCCTTGTGTGCCTAGGGGAAGTAGGACAAAAAATTATTACTATTTGGATAGGAGGCAGCTTACAAGCACAATTACCACATAAAAATGTTGAATTAATTTAAAAAATTTGACCAGTTTAAAGCCTCATGTACCAATTGAATATGCAAGAAAACCAAGGACCCTAAAAGAATTGAAACATTGGAAAGCTACAGAATACCGTCAATTTTTACTGTATACTGGTCCAGTTGTTTTAAAAGAAATTTTAAACAAAAAGCTATATGATCATTTTTTGCTACTTCATATTTCGATTAGACTCTTACGCGAAATACAAAATCAGATGGCAATTCATGAATATGCACAGTCTCTATTAAATCTCTTCATAGTAAATTTTGGGTTTTGTTACTGAAAACAGTATATTTCTCATAATGTTCATGGCCTACTACATATTTGCGGAGATGTTAAAATGTTTGGGCCATTAGATAATTACAGTGCATTTAAATTTGAAAGCTATATGTCTTCTATTAAAAAACTGATTAGAAAATCTTCTGCTCCATTACAGCAAATAGCAAGACGAACTCATGAACTGGTCAATCATATTTTAGCCATCAATAATGATTCAATCAACATAACTGAAAGTTCAGAATTTCAAAATTTACATACATCTGGTCCACAACTTAAAGGTTATTAAATGCTTAATTTTATTATTGACTTTTGAATATAAATTAACTGACGTCAGAACTGATTCTATAGAATAATTTATGAATATATTGAAGAATTCAGCTTTGGGCTACTGAATGGTTAAAAATGTCTTTTAATATTACAAAGCAAAATTTTCTCTTATAATATTTTGTATTAAAGTCCCTTGCTCAGTTTTAGATATATTTACAAATTATTAAATTAATAGAAACTCAAATTTAAAAAAATAACTTGTATAAATATTCTCAACATTTCTTATTTTTAATAGTAACCATAAAAGGAGGACCTGAGACTATCTGTGGAAAATAAGTAGGTTTTAGGTCATCACACCTTCGCACACTTTCACTGGAATGTTAGGAAGATTTCTGGGGATATACTGGGATGCGACATGAGCAGTCGGGAGTATGTATTTAAGAGGTTAAAGGGATATTCCGGGATATAATAACTAGTATTTCAAATCCTGATAATATCCTGTATGCTGTTGATGGGACCTAGACAGGATGTCCTAAGGATATACTGGGATGTGACATTAAGCACTCAGAATGATGAGTTTAGGAGGAAATTGAGATATTACAGAATGCCCTGAGGATGTAGTAAGTAGGACTTTAAATACTAATAACATCCCATATGCTATCAATGGGACCTAGATAGGATGTTCTGAGGATATAACGGGATGTGTTTAGGAGGTTAGAGGGATATTCGGGATGTCCTGAGGATGTAGTAAGTAGGATTTCAGGTTCTAACAACATCCCATACATTTTGGATGGAACTTAGGTGGGATGTCCTGAGGATACACTGGGAGTGTCCCCCGAAGATGTTTTTGTGCTTTGGGGGATATAACAAAATATGATAGCTGCTTTGAAAAATAGTTGGTGACCTTAAAATTAACATTCTAAATTTGGTGCTCTCCCTCTAAATTCCTCCTATCTCCCAAATTCAAGATCGTTCGAAATTACATAATGTTTTAATGCAGGTACCTCCTGCCCAAGCAAATAATTGTAAACCAAAGCTTTCTCTCTTACTTGAACCGAAACTATCAACATGGTTGCCACTCAAACAGGAGAATGAAATTCCCTGACTTTTCCAGGTGTGTTTTAAGAAAATTCCAGTCTATCCGCATAATGCACTTTGGCTGTGCTAAGAGGTAAATTAATTATGGTACCACTTGAAAACACAAAAAATTTACCAATTAGATATGACTTATATATTATCTTCAAAGATTACTATTATAACTATAATAGAAGACATTTTGCAGCTAAACGAAAGAAAGAAATCTATTTAATGATATTTTTAAATAAATTTAGGTATTTCATATTTATTTAGCTGAATACATAAGCAAAAAATGAGTGCATTGAATTTCGTGATGTTATGTCATCATACTGCTAGGATTAGTTTCAGGATTACGCCAGAGAAAATTTCCTGAAATTTGAAAGTATTATTTCCTAATAATAAATAAATTTAAGGGGAAGAAGCAACATTAAATGATATGAATAACATTAAAATAATTAAAAAACTGAATTACAATAATCAACGATATTTTGGCGAATATAGTTATATAAAATGGTTAGCCTAGATGACTGATTACTATTTTTTTATTTTACTGCAAAATGACAAATAAGGCATTTCTTAAAAAGAAAAAAAAAGTATTTAAAAGATTTTGCGGGAAAATCCTACTATACGCTACGGTCTTGGCACGATTTTGAAAATTGCCGCCAACACCAAAATAGCCTGTTTGCTGCTCATCGTAATGTTGCCAAATCCCATATGTACCGTACACCGAGGTTATTCTAACCTCCATGGTACCACTATACTAGGATTAAACCAATTTTGTTTGATACAAGAATACGTATTTTCTTTAGTTCAACATGTACTGCACATGCGCATGCGAGTATTTCGATTCTCGAGGTTACTGAGAACCAAAGTTGCTGGAAACTTGCTTTGCCTTTCTAAAAGACAATCTGTTTGGAGTTGCAAGAATTGGCTCTATGCCAGCTGCCCGAGTGACGCTAACGAGTGCCAAGAAAGTGATCGGCTTCCAACGTTGGCACACAAAACTCGCTTTTTTGGGGGATCGCTGTATGAAATTCCCTGACTTTTCCAGATTTAGACTAAAATATTTGAATTCCCCGACTTTTTCCGCCAATTTTCGAATTCCCTGACTTTTTCCGGTTTTCTCGGTTTTCCAGGTAGCGTGGCAACCTTGTATCAACTTCTCCCATCTTCCTTTGAACTGCTGTATTCTCTTTCGCTTATGCTTTCATCCTGGCAACACGCTTCTTTTTCACGCTGCTGCTTATTTGCCTGAAATGACGTCGCGTCTTTTTATCTGTGCATATAAAAATTATTCGTCCCAGCATTCCTTGGAAACACCTGTGTCCAATTGCAGCTCCGTAGGTAACCTGTATGGTCTTTTCTGTGTCTAAAATGTTCAAGATTATCGAATCGCCCGCCATATGCGAGGTACGGTCAGTGATACACTTTGTTTCAGCAAGAAACCTGTCTACTGCAGAAATTCAACAGCAGATTTGTTAAGTTTACGGGCTTTATTGAACTCTTTTGGTTGGGAAGTTTTGGACCACATCCCTACAGCCCAGACCTTGCGCTGAGTGATTTTAATTTTTTCCGCTATCTCAAACACCATCTCAGCAGCAACCATTAGAAGGATGACGAAGACGTGAAAATGGCTGTAACATCTTGGTTATCGGAGCAGGCGCTAAGTTTCTATGACGAGGGTATTCAAAATCTAGTTCTAAGATATAATAAGTGTTTAAACAAACTTGGCAACTATATTGAAAAATAGAGAAACGTGTAGAATCTGGTTTTTGAAAATTTTCTTTCATTTGGTTTTAATTTTCAAATGGCCCTTACTTAACATCCCTCGTAAATATGGTGATTCACTGAAATTAGTTTTGTCACCATCTTATTCTTGCCTTATCCACTCAGCCACATCTACAGATTCATGCCTGTGCACAGTAGTAGTATATTACATATATATATATACTTTTGATACTGTCAACAGCAATAAAAAAGGAGATGTTATAGGAGTCCCATATACGAAATTTAAATGTTCTACGGCTAATCCATTTTGAATATATGATTTTAAATTCATTCTGAACACAATTTACAATCTACTTTGGATAAGTCTTTTATTCTATTCACACATACAGACATCACACAAAAAAATAGTCAAAATGGAATTCTGAATGGTCAAAATGAATATTTCCATCAAAATATGAAAGTCAAAATTTTTCGTGGTTGTAATACTTTCTTTACTTTGCACAAAGAAGTAAAAAAGCAAAAAATCAATGTAAATAGAAACAAGTTTCAATCTGCCAAAACCGAAGCAACTTGAGACATGAAAAATGCAAGCTGAATTTCATTAGTCGACCCAGTACAATGGAGAATATAGCTGTTCCCAAATTTTCTTTTTTGGGGGGCGGGATGGCTGTACATTCTGAATCTATAAGGATAAGTTTTGTTACTTAGAAGTGGCAAAACTCATAGAGTGTCTCTGTAAAAAAAAAGGATGCCTTCATAATGAATTTTCTTAAGGGAGGAAAAAAAAAAAAAAATTTTTTTTTTTAAAACATTTTTTTTTTTATTTTACTTGCACATAGTGAAAATTTTGAAGCTCCAAAGAGTAAGCAGCCATACAACCACCTGAAACTGAATCTGTGAACTTACTTGTTTCACAACAGGTTGTAAATTTACCTCAATCACTCAAAATAGGTAACATTATATGGAAATCCGAATCCTTTTTGCTAGAAGCTATTAATCTGTGTTTTCATAACAAACAATAGTACTACTCTTATATGCACCCTCAGACGTATGGTGTTGCCAAATGTGACGATATGTGTTCTGTACTGGTTTTTGGTGCGATTGTTTTTTGTATGGTTTTTGGTGCGATTATTTTTTGTATGGTTTTTGGTGTGATGTTATTTGTATGGCAACCCTTTTGACATTGCAACTTTATTTTGCTGGTGTGGTTGGTTGGTTTGGTGGGCATTTTGAAATGGCTCATGTTGCAATGAAAGACGTGGTGGCAAAATTTCAGTCATGTATTTTGGATTGTGTGCAAGGTAAATTTAGTATTAAAAGATATGATGTTGGAGTTGGTAACGAGTCTTTTGTTCATGTGTGTGTTTATGCAGATTTTATTCACGAATGTATGCTGGACTTTGTATGCTCTGTGTCTCAGAAGATAGGGTGGAAGGATAAAGTGGTGGAAATTGATGAGTTTTGCTGATGTTTGAAATTGATATTTCAGATGTTTGAAGAAGCATTCATTAACAACGGTAAGTACATTTTATTTTACTATTGTTCTTATTTTGTAGAATGTAATGTTCATTGTTTTTTTGCTATGAATTTCTGTTGTTATTGTTGTATTTTGAATTGATTGTAATTTATTTTAATTATTCTAATTTATTTTGTTGATTTGTACGCAATGGCGAGGCTGTGCGCGATGCCTGGATTGTGGAATTCGCTGATTTTTTTTAAGTTAAAACAGAATGCTGTGTACATGGTACTGTCTGAAATTTATTGCTGTTGTGTTAGTTTATTTTAGTGAGGTGTGCGTAATTCCTAGATTCCAACACTGCATATATTGTGCAATTCTCTAATGTTTTTTGAAGTTAAAACAGATTTCTGTGTACATGGATTCTTGTCAAATATTTTTAGTTAGAAACTTTACGTTTTTGCTATCTAAATTTTTTTTTTTTTTTTTCGGATTTTTGGTGTAAATTGTGTGTTAAAAACCTGGTTTTTGGACGTGTGAGAAACCACATTTTTGCAGATATTTTAGGCTTAATGTTCAAAATATAGACAAAAAATTTAGATAGTAATATGGCACCGTGGAGTTTCTTGCCAAAAATGTTTGGTGAGAAATTTGTCACCAACCGAGGGCCCCAAACAATAAAAAAGTTGATAACAGCAAATGTGTTAAAATATAAGCAATTTATTAATCAAATGATATCTAAAATTACATTATATTAGTTGTTTCAATTCTAAAATCTAGTTTTGGGTATTACTGTAGATTCTTAATCATAATTTTTTTATATGATAGAACATTTTTTGCATTATTTGACTCACTAAATATATTTTAAACAAAATTATAGGCTTTGCTTGTAACTTACAGCTTAAAAAATATCAATTTCAAAGCAATATTATATAATAAAATCTCATCAACCTTACCAGCAGTACAAATATGACATGACGAATGGGGGGCCCATGCAATACCATTCACACAAGCTCTGTGATTGTTAAGTCTTGCAACAGGAGCACAAGGGGATCGAACATCCAAAATAATAACCTAAAAAACAGAAAACATATTGACACTACAGAACAATTGCTTAAGACTTGAAACTATATATATGAAACATGACTATTTTGGAGCAGATTTCACTTCATAAATAAGTATGAATAAAACAGGCAGTACCTGCCATATCCATGCACATTTGATCAAATTAAGAATATGCTCATTTAAGCTAATAATTTAAACATTTAAAAATGTATGACTATTAATGTTTCATTAGATTAAAAACATACTGCAAAGCAAGAAAATTGTCATTCAGGAAATTTTTAGTAATTTAAAAAAAATTTAATTTTAAAATTAAGCAAAATTCAACTAAGATTCACACTGATTTTTAGGGAGGAAAAACTGTTCTTGGCATATCCTGGAAATCTTATTCAAATTTCTGTCTCTTTCTCCCTCAACCTTTTTCTTTGGGGGGGGGGGGAAAAAAAAAAAGAGAAGAGCTTCTAATGCAAGCTGTTAATGCATTCAAAAAAACATTCTAAACGAACTAAAATGTACCTGAAAAAATTTAGTTGCAAAATTTAGTTGACAATTACTTTGTCACAGTAAAACTAGAAACACTAATATTTACAATTCTATCAAAGTTTTCTCTTCAATCAAAATTAATATATTAATACTTGTGAGAGTTCTCAGCCTTATTTAAAACTGTGATTAATTTATTTGACAATAATTAATAGAAATAGAAATACAATACAATAAACATTAATTTTACAAGATGAAAAAAAAATCAATGATTTTGGTTCAGATTTTACCTCAAGCTCCTAACACATTCAAAGCAATTATCATTAGCAGATGGCAGTATTGATTCCAACTTAAATACACTAAGATAACGAAAAGTACTTAATGCAGAGGACTGTAATGTATTCAAACCTGAGTAAGACTTTTAAATACATTACTTCCTAATTACTAATTTTCTACCAAAAATTACTAATTACTAATTACTAATTTTCTACCATAAAAAATACACCATTTGTGTGTGGGGGATGAAAAAATATTAAGACTTTGAATTAAAAATTATATTTTTTTCTTATAAACAGACTATAAAGATTTATTGATCATTATACTGTCAGCTTTAGTAATTTTTAAATGTTGTTATAATATTTAAAACAAGCCAGTTTAAAAATTTTGAGCTACTGCAAGTAATGTGATTTAAACTGACTATACCATCAAAGCAAATAAAGAAAATTCAAATTGAGTTCAAATAATTAATTGTCTCCGGTTTATGTACATAAGATAATTAATACATTCAAGACTGATTTGAATTGAATTAATACATTCACGACTGATTTGAATTGAATTAATACATTAAGAATACACTGTTGCATTTTACTTTAATGAAAATATGAAAAATTAAAACTAAGCCTTCTTTAAACTCTAGTATATGTGGAGAAGGAGAAAAAGTAAATTTTACCAAAGTTTTGAAGGAAAATGTGAAACCAGGCCCTTTTTTTTTGCGAACGCATAGTTAAAATTTTAGACTTTTCATTATATTCTAGTTAGACATATATAACTATTGCAACATCTCTCTTCCATGTCTGAATTTAGAGAAACAGAATTCACATAAAATCATAATACTTCATACTTCAGAAGCATCCATGGCAAAAGTTGCTAAGTAGTTGGGATCTTGTTTATTCCATGCAAGACGCAACAAAGGATGGTGTTGTGGATCTTCATATATTATGGTAGAATGCTCCAAATGTCTTAGATCAAACATTCTAACAGATCCATCAGCCCCTGTCAAAAAAAATTAATATGAAAATGTAACTAAAAAGTACTAAGAAAATTACACAGAACTGCAGAAAACATATGGGAAGTATTTTAAATGAAAAAAAAAGAAAAAAAAGACAGGAAGAACCTCAGTAATGCAAACAAGGGTGTCAAAGATTAAATTTCAAAATTTAGTTATACATGAAACTAAGAACAATTTAAAATAATAAAAAAAGATTGCAATTTGTATTTTTGCTAGCTTTTAGTAATTACTTTCAATAGTACTAATATATATTTGTCTTTTTAATATATATTTAGGCTGAATCAGGCAAGATAATAAAGATATCATTATCTTAAATACTAACCTTAGTCATCTGATAGCCTAGCGGGCTTTAGCATAATCCTATAAATTCAAATCTAATTCCTTGAATATTGCAGATTTCCATCTTAACTAAGTATTATAAAATGATCAAACTAAAAAAAATTTAAATTCACGGGGAAAAAATGAAACCACTTTTAAACATATTATAATCTAATTTTTAGAGCAAAGCAAAATGCACATGTTACAGAAGATCTATAAAAGTAACAGGATAATAAATGTAAGCTATCTAACATTATAATAAATAGAAGGTTTCTCTCAGACCAAAAATATTCTCCTTTAATTTAAGCACACATTTATTTATTATATATTCCACCAGCCAAAACATCAGTTTAAAATTTTGCGCTTTACTCACCAACACTAGCAAACATGTCTTTTCCACCTCCAGCGCGACTAAAGGCAATGTCATAAACTTCTTTATCGTGAGCTATTAGCTGTGTTTTTACATGGCCAGACACTACATTTACGCGACTTAACAACTGCCCAGTCTGAAAATAAAAATGTAAACTCAGCTGAAAATTCTAAACAGTAAGTACAATATGTATAACCATTATAATAAAATTAATAAGATAAAATAAAATATATACAATAACTCAAAATTAATAAAACTGATTTGATTTGAAATGAAATGCCACTTGAAATTTTTATCAGTAATGAAATGCAGATATAATCCATCGTACTGACAAACTACATACATAAAACTTTAAACTGCTAAAGTTTGATTAAAAGAAAAATCAAACATTAACCCATGTAATAATGAATTAGTTAATTACTTTTTTCTTAATAATACTTTGAAAAGAAACTCCTGCTTCAGAAAACTATAGAAATAATAAAATATACTAGAATCGATAATAGTACGATTTTAAAAATAATTATAAAGTGAAGAAATTTTCAGACTTGCTGAACTTTTCAAAAGTAAGATTTTTAAACTTTACACATTCTGACTGAAAATTAGGCAATATCATGGAAAGAAACCAAAATTCACAATTTGCAACACTTGAATTAAATTTGCAACATATAAAATGTTTAATGTGCTTTCTTGTTTGTTTAGTTAAGTATGGCAAAGCACAAAAGCATTATTTTGGGGAAGAATGTCCTTATAATGAACTTTCTAAGAAAAACTTGCAATTGAAAAAATCAATTATATGCTTTCAAAATCAAAAGATAAATTTTTCAACAAAAATAAATTCACTTACTACAATTACTTCCTAAAATGAATACAAAAAATTTCTTCTGTTCACTCATATTTCTCTTCATCCATGAAAATTACTTTTTTTCATATTTACTTACAATTCATGTCTTAAAATAAATTACATTTTATAAACTTTACTCATTTACCACATATATGTAATTTAGCCTATAAAATGCTAAATTTTTACATCAAAGACAAAATTCAGAAACTGAATAACAAGAAAATCTAATACACAATACACTAATCTTAATAATTTGTTTATAACAAGTTGTTGGTACCTAGGTAATAACTGCCATGCTTCCATTAAGCAAAGAATAATAAACTGAACAAACTCTTCTGTAATTTGGAAAATTGATTTTATTCAATACAATAGTGATTTCAAGTAAAAGAAGGTAAATGGTTTAAACTCACATATTAGAACAAAAAATAATACAAAGAAAGTAAGAAGGCAAGCGATTTTGCAATACAGTTCATTTTATATGATGCATTAACTTTTTTAATAACAGCCAGAATTCAAATACATTCATCTCAAATTAGAATAATCTCTGAATTTAACAAAAAGTATACAATTTCAGCAGTGATCAGATGACAAATGAAAATAAATTGCAGACTTTAATTTATAGCAAATAATATATACTATAGTTTCCATTAGTTACATAATTTTACAATATTTTTTATCTAAAATCAAGTTTTCAATTTTAACTTATTTTTTATAATTAGCAACAAACTTTATGAAATTTAATAAGTCTATACTGACTGAATTAATCTTAATTTAAATCTAATGCAAATAAGATGTGGCTGTATTAATTTTAAAAAATTCACTTTTTGGATAAGAAATTAACAGTCATAAAAAACATCTTCCAACTTGACCTGTATTTCACTTCTCAACTACAAGCATCCTAAAGCTATATTAAGAATCTTTGGATAGAAAATTTAAATTACAAAATCCTACACATAATTTTAAATTTGATCAGGCTTACGTATAAATACATATAAAAGCTGGTAATGGCATACATTATGTTTAAATTTGAAGTAAGAAATAAAAATGATTAAATATATTACCTCTAGTCCCCATATAGTACACGTTGTATCAATACTTGATGTACCCAGAAGATTAGGTTCAACTTCATTCCAATCAAAAGAAGTCAAAGGTGCACAAAAATCAGAATTCTTATTCTAAAACCAAATACAAAGTTTTTTAAATTTAATTTAATTATGAATAAAATATAATTTTTTATGTATCATCAACTTAAACAGCAATGGATCACTGATTTTTTTTTTCTATAAATGATAATTAGTAGAACCAAAACAGAAAGTAAAGATTACAACCATTTTTTATGGTATGGGAACTTTATAATATACATATATTATTGCTGGTGCGGGATTAGATTATTACATTATATTTTGTATGGATACAAAAAGCATGCATACGCACCACATTTAGTATGTTGTTTCCATTTCAATTATTCCACGTATGAAGGTCAAAGTTAGTTAAATTCATAAATGAATTTACATGAATCTTAAATATTTTACATCATTGCTGTAGAATACATTACAAATAATTGAATTTATTGAATTTTGTTACTAATTTATAATTAAAAAGATGCAGGATTATAAATGAATTATTTGTTTTACAGAAAAAAAATAATCAAATCTACACGTAAACTTGTTGATATATATATATATATATATATA
>KK118872.1:87316-112490 GCA_000611955.2 Stegodyphus mimosarum
TTGTAACTAGCCCAAAATGTATGTCCTTATTCATTTTCTAAAATAACGATCACAGCCCTTTTTTTTTTTTTTTTTAAAAAAACTACATTGTTGTTGATATATTTCATTCCTTTAAAACTTACTTTAGCTTGTACATCAAAATTTCTGTACAGAACGCATATATAGTTTATGGAGACAGAGAATTTCCCATTTAATATACATTATAAACTTAGGCAAAAAATCAATTTTAGATTAGCATTAGTTTTACAGAAACTCTATCAGTTTCAAGAGATTCAGACATTATATTCTCGTTCTTTATGGAAAAATAAGACAAATAAATGAAGGAAATGAACAATTTCCAAATACAAATTTAGTAATTAATTAGAAAACTTTCCTTTTTTTAGTTTTTAATTACAACTCAACATCACAGAGTACAATTCTTCACAATGATTTCCAGTAATGTTATTAAAAAAAATCTTATCAATAATGAATACTCAAATTTTTCTGTTGTGCACCTGCCATGCACTTTGTGGTATTGTAATAATATGCACGTGTGCATTTCATTATTCTTTACACACACAGTCCTCAAGATGATATTGCTGGCTGTCTTGCCTGTATTTGGCTTCTCTTTTACAGGGGCGAAAAAGCATGGCAAGTGCATAATGGAGAAGTACTTGATTACCTTTATTTTATGTAAAAAAAAAATATTATCCCAAATTTAATTGTTTAAAAGTTCTTTACTTAAAAGAAAAAAAAAGAGAGAGAGAGAGATGTCTATAAAATATTAATCCTCTGACCGGCCAGGGTTTTCGCTAAGAAAGCACAAATTTCCCAGAACTACTAACAGAAAAATTTATTTTCTCGATTTAATGTAAAAAATTGCCTGGCATTTTATACCTGGATTTATGTACTTTTAATATATTGCCTTAATTTCTTTGACATATTTTAATATGTGCATATATATGTGGTCATTCGTCTCTACAACTTCTCCCATCATCCCAGATCTGGCAACGCCAGCGGCAGTCAGATGATTCTTCAAGCTGCGTGAGAAAGTTAAGAGGATTCAGCGAGATGAGGTTTGGCCGCTACGCAGGAAACTTCGATGATGGTGTTCGAGGACTTTCTTTGATGAGGAATGCTGCCCTATCTGAACTGAAACTTCCACCTTATTTTTCATCTTACTTCCGTTCATTCTATTCACTGTACATATCATCCTCATGCTTATTATTTCATTATTAAAAAAGCTACTTAACGCCACTATCTTTCTTCGTTATTAAGCCTAACCTCATCCTACATGGCGGCTCGGCCCATCGAACTCTTCCACCTTTTGAACTAAACCCCTAGACACCACTACAGCACTATAGAACTATAAATGATGAAATACTGTGGAATTAATACTTCTTTCAAAGCCTATGGAATATCTCAAGATTTCTGTTGTTCTGATTCATCAGCACGTAAGTACAGCTAATTTTATTTGATGAAGTAATACTAATAAGGAAGTAATATTCTTTCAAGTTATGATGAATATTTGATGACGCCTTTTTATGAAGTTTATTTGAAGAAACGATATTAATTTGATGTTGATGATAATTCATTTTATTGTTGAATGATTATTACTTTGAAGAAGTAACACTTCCGTTTTCGAATTTGATGATGACAATTAATTAAACAGAAATCTTGATTTAATTGAATAAACTAAAGACATTTGATTTTGCTGAAAATTCGTTGCTGAATATTTAAAGAATGGTGATGTATTAAGAAAATTACTTTGAAAAATTAACACTTTCGTTTTTGAATTTGATGCATAAATTTCTTATTTCTTGTGATGCCTCTATTTTGCTAGGACTGTAAACTGTTATATGATGTTAATAAGTATTTGAAGTTATTAATTTTGATATCATATCTTAACACGAAATTCTATTTTATCTTCTTAACGTATATTCGTATATCTTTGAAGATATCTTTTACAATTTGGTTGAATCATACGTTCACAACTTCATTTATGATTTTTGAGTATTTTAATATCGTAGTTATTGTGTAATATACTAAGAAGAATTACTATTATTGTGAAGCATAAGAAATATTAAGAAAATATCTTATGATAATTTCTGAAACCAGTTTTGTGAATTTCATATTTGGTAAAAACGAAACATAAATAATGGCTACACTTAATGATTATCCCAACATTGCACGGTCATTAAAAACCGCCAGTACCCAGCATATCAAGCTTTTACATCGTTTAGTTTTTGGCTCAGATGGTGATCGGCAGAATCGTGCTAGGTTACGCAATTTTTGTGGTTTTCCCAAACCATTTAACTTTGAAGAAACGAAACAAAAAATTATAAAAGAATTTTCTCTGACAGATTTAATTGCCATGTGTAACTTACTGTATTTAGAATTTTCTATGGATATTAATAAGTGTGCTGACACCGTTCTCACACATCTTGATGATGTCTCATTATTAAAATCACATTCCGCTGACCACAGCGACCTTGAAGAAGAAGCTTTGGTGCGAAGTTCACCCAGCGTCCCCGAAACGAATATTACTCATACTCCGGATGACCTTTTATGTAAACAAATGGAGGCGAAAATATCTCTTAATAGTGAGCCTGGAAATTTATTGCTTTCACAAACACAGACTGTTCCGTTTCAATGTTTTGGCTTAAAAGATATTGTTGATTTGATCAAACCCTTTTCCTCTCGGGATAATTACAGCGTTGAAACTTTTATTTCCGACATAGAAGATATTTTTAATCTCTATCAAATCACGATCCTGTACACCAAGTAGTTTTTGTTACAAAATGTCTTACAGGTCCAGCTTTAACTTTAATAAGGTCAATTCGTGGGATTACCAATTGGAAACAATTAAAACACCATTTATTAGATGAATTTTCGGATAAAATTAATAGCCTTCAATTACATAAAATGATGGAATCTCGTCACATGAAACCATTTGAAACCCTACAGGAATATTTTTTAGCTACGAGAGACCTTGCGCACAAAGGTTCTATGGATGATTCTTCTTTAATTGAGTATGTTATAAATGGTATTCCTGATTCATCAAACAATAAAATAATTTTGTACAGTTGTAAATCCATTCCTGAATTTAAAGACAAACTGAAGATTTATGAAAAACTCTTTAACAATTCAAGACATTCGAAGCAACATACTCCAAAGAAATTTACAAATTCTCCTTCCAATGTTAAAATTGATAATAAACGTACACCAAATACACTGCCAGTCTGTTATTCTTGTGGTTTAAAAGGCCACAAAAGCAATGCTTGTCCAAATAAATCTAACGGCAAATTCTGTTATGGCTGTAAACAGTATGGTCATATTCATGCCGACTGTCCCAGAAATCTTCGAAGCTCTACGACGGAAACTCCTCCTAAACGTTCTGCGGCTGATACCACTGTACATGCACTCTCCACCAAAAATTTTTCTAAGTGCCCTATGCATGTTGACATTCAACTTGCAGGAACCCTCATAACTGCCCTTTGTGACACTGGATCACAAGCAACGCTAATTAATGAGAAAACATACCGCAAAATTGGTTCTCCCCCATTGCATCCCTCCAGAACAATGTTTTCAGGAATTGGCCGAGACACAGTTCAAAGCATTGGATTCTTTCAGGACTCCATTAAAATACAAACCACTGTTTTACCTGCTCAGATCCATGTTCTAAAAGATGACATGATTCCTCTTGATGCGATTATTGGACTCGATGTTTTGCAACAAACTCAATTCACATTTGATAAAGACGGCATTCATTTCTGTAACAGTTATCATGATGAGATTCTTGTCAACATTGCTAATGTTACCGACGATCCAACCTCTCCATTTGATCTTTCCCACATCTTCAACTCCAAAATTCGTGACGAAGTCCACCATATTGTCACTTCTTACAAACCCCATCAAATTAAAGATACTGAAATCAGAATGAAAATTTTGCTGCATGGTGAAATCCCGGTAGCTCAGCGTCCCCGACGACTACCTTTTGCTGAACACAAAATTGTCGAAACTCAAATTCAAGACTGGTTAAAAGATGGAATTATTAAACCCAGCTGTTCCAATTATGCTGCGCCGATAGTTTTATGTAAGAAGAAATCCGGTGACATACGAATTTGCATAGACTACCGAAAACTAAATAGGAAAATGATCAAAGACAAGTTTCCCTTACCGTTAATCGAAGAAGCCTTAGATAAACTTCAAAAAGCTCGAGTTTTCACTTCACTCGACCTTAAAAACGGATTTTTTCATTTACCTATGGACCCAAACTGAACAAATTACACCTCCTTCATGACCCATGAAGGACAATATGAGTTTTTACGCGTCCCATTTGGTTTAGCGAACAGTCCCAGTGTTTTTCAACGATTTGTTTATGCAGTTTTCCGGAATCTCATCCGGGATAATGTCCTTATTGTTTACATGGACGATCTCTTGATACCATCACGGGATGAAACCGAAGGCTTACAAAAATTGCGTTTAGTATTCCAAACAGCTGCAGACTACGGTCTTGAGTTGAACCTAAAAAAGTGTCACTTTTTACAATGAAAAATCGAATTTCTCGGATACATCATCAAAAACGGCACCATTAAACCTTCTCCCTTGAAAACACAAGCTGTTCAAAAGTTTCCACAACCCAAAACCTCTAAACAAGTCCAAAGCTTCCTTGGTTTAACAAGTTACTTCAGAAAATTTATTCCGAATTACGCATTGATCGCTCGACCATTGAGTGACCTTCTCCGTCAAAATGTCGATTTCAATTTTGGCTCTGAACAAGCAGCAGCGTTCCAGGAACTCAAAAACATTCTCTCACAAAACCCAGTTCTTCATATTTTCCAACAAGGCTACAAGCTCGAACTGCACACTGATGCAAGTTCCTTAGGTATTGCTGCGGTACTTTTACAAAAATCGGATGATGAACAATTTCACCCTATTTATTACTTTAGTCACAAAACTACGCCTCAACAAGAGAAAAACCATAGCTATGAACTGGAAGTTCTCGCCATCATCGAGGCCCTCAAGAAATTCCGCAACTACTTACTGGGTACCAAATTTAAAATTATAACAGACTGTGATGCCTTTCAAAAAACGATGCACAAAAACGATCTACCAGCCAAAACCGCTCGATGGGCATTGATGCTAGAGGACTTTGACTATGAAGTTTGTCATAGGCCCGGTCGGAAAATTAAACATGTCGACGCCTTAAGTCGTTACCCCATCCTTGTTATTTCCTCAACTGATGTCACTCAGAAGATAAAAACTGCACAAGATCAAGATGAATTCATATCTAAGATTAAATCCCTAATTCGATCCACACCCTCCGATGAATTTTTCATCAAAAATGGCCTTCTCTATAAACTCCATAAGGATACAGAACTTTTGGTTGTCCCACAGCTCATGCAGAAAGAAATAATATTAAATGCACACTCACAGGGTCATTTTGCTTCACAAAAAACGGAATCAATCGTGTCTCGTGAATTTTACATACCTCAACTTAGAAAGTTGGTGCAGGAAATTATTTCCAATTGCATCCCTTGCATCTTATCATCACGCAAATCTGGCAAACAAGAAGGACTTCTTCATCCAATCCCAAAAGGTGATGCACCCCTCGAATGTTACCACTGCAACTTTCTCGAACCTTTACCTTCGACGAAAAAATGTTACAAATATCTTTTTACCGTCATTGATGCCTTTTCCAAGTTTGTCTGGATCTATCCCGTAAAATCTACATCTTCTGCAGATGCATTGGAAAAACTATCCTTGCAACAAACTACATTTGGCAATCCTACAAGAATCATCACAGACAAAGGTACTGCATTCACATCTTCCGAATTCCAAAAATATTGCCAACAGCAGTCGATCGAACACATCTCAATAACAACGGGTGTACCGCGTGGTAATGGTCAGGTTGAGCGTATTCATGGAACTATTATACCAGTTTTAACTAAACTTACTATCAACGAACCTGGCAAATGGTTTAAGTACGTCCCGCGCTTGCAGCGAATCTTAAACAGTACAACCACACGCAGTACAAAGTTCACACCTTTTGAATTGTTGATTGGTGTTAAAATGAAACAACCGGACGATCTCCTAACTAAGCAACTTCTTGACAATGAACACCAACAGAGAATTCTTCAAGAAAAAGACACCCTACGCCTTGAAGCTAAGCGGAACATTCTGCGGTTACAGGAAGAAAATATCAGACAATATAACAAGCGTCGCAAACCTGCCTGTAAATACAAGCTCGGAAACCAAGTGGCTATACAGCGCACCCAGTTCGGACCTGGACTTAAGCTTCGTCCTAAGTTCATCGGTCCTTATGAGATCACCAAAGTTCATTCAGCTGATCGTTATGAAGTCCGAAAGATAGGACGCCATGAAGGCCCCATCATAACGTCAACCTCTGCTGATAAAATGAAACCTTGGTGCACAATCTGAAGATTCGACACCAGGACATTTTTTTTCTTTTCACTTTTTCTGCTTGTTTCTGTTTCTTTTCAGACCCACCCCCAAGCGAGGACGCCTGGCAAGGCAGGATGGCCGTGTGGTCATTCGTCTCTACAACTTCTCCCATCATCCCAGATTTGGCAATGCCAGCAGCAGTCAGATGATTCTTCAAGCTGCGTGAGAAAGTTAAGAGGATTCAGCGAGATGAGGTTTGGCCGCTACGCAGGAAACTTCGATGATGGTGTTCGAGGACTTTCTTTGATGAGGAATGCTGCCCTATCTGAACAGAAACTTCCACCTTATTTTTCATCTTACTTCCGTTCATTCTATTCACTGTACATATCATCCTCATGCTTATTATTTCATTATTAAAAAAGCTACTTAACGCCACTATCTTTCTTCGTTATTAAGCCTAACCTCATCCTACATATATATATACCTTCGTACAGATATCACAAAAAATATTCTAGGCCGTATATATATGGCCTAGAGGGTTAATATATATATATATATAATTTTTAAAAAAAATTTTTAAACGAAACACAATCATGGCTAGATTTTTTCACGCATTAAGCTGCTGAAAAATTATCAGTAGAGACAAAGAAATTCAGAAATATATATATACTTGTAAACAGACCAAATAGTTTATGTCAGCCAAGCTTAACAAATTTACAGTCTATAACTATCACATAGTATGCACAGATATATTTCACATTAAGTTTCCTAAAACTTTTAACCATAAAGATATATCTATAAATATGCATAAAAAATATATATGCATTTATTATAAATAAAGCATATAAATATGCATAAAGTACATATAAATATGCATAAAGTACATTTTAGAGCATTTAAAGAAAGGGTAAAACTGCTTAATTACTAATTTTCCACAATACTGCAGATTTTTTACTCCAACCTAATGATAACCTTCAAGATAAGTTAAAGCAAATATGTAATGCAAAATTTTTAAAATACACAATTACAGACAAACAATATACAATTCTGGAATTGCAATACAGTAGAATTCCATTTATTTTAATAAACTTCCATCTATTTAATAAACTTAAAATTTATTTTAATAAGGAATTCCATGTACTACATTTTTTAGTAAATCTTGTGAACAATTTTTATAGTTACAGACATAAATAACTATGCAACACTGTGCATTTATATAACTATAATACTCACAAGTGATCTTTTGAGTTGCATCCTTAGAAAGACTAAAGCATACTATAACAAGTGAATATTTATGAGCAATTATGGCATGTTATTATCATTATAATGGAACACCAAACAATAAATATGAAAGTAATTTTCAGGTCAACAAAAATTCCACAATTTCTTATTTTTTCATACAAAATTTTCATATACATTTTTTGTTACAAATGACATCTTTACATCTAAAGAATGTAAATGTGAGAAGATTTAAGAAAAAATGCAAATAAGTTGTTTTTAGGCTCCAGTGGTTCAACATTACTTTTCTTCAATGCTCTGAATTTAAGAGGTATTTTGGTTAAGAGAATTTCAACTAAACAAGTTTTACCACACATGCATTTCTTAAAAATAAACTAATAATAATAGAAAGTAACTTACATTATTTAATAAGCATTCCAATCTTGTTTCAGATTCACCAGCTCTCCATACCCTCAGATAATCACCACTAGTAGCAAGTAGATCAGGATAAATTCCTTTACTATCAGGAATCCACATTATTTTTGTTGTTGGATAAGGATGATCAAATGTGCTTTTAGCGGTGAATTCTGAAGTTTCTTCATCTAGTGATACTAACTGCACCTGTTTTTAAAAAATATGGTAGTTATTATATTTTTGTTCTTAAATTTAACAGGAATGTACTTTCTTTTCTTCCATGTAATATCTAATAAAATGCAAACATACTTAAGTTGCATAAATGAAGATGCAAACATACTGAAGTTGCATAAATGAAGACTAAACAAAAACACAGCATCAACAACAAACAAAAATGCACAAGCGATGATTATTGATATTATTCATAATTAAATATTAAGTTTGTCACAAATTAGTTTGTTTAACTAAGTTATTTTTAATTGGCATCTTTATTGTTCTTTTTATTTAGTCATACAGCTCATTCATTCTAGAAGTTCACGTAAATTTGTATGAAGTGAGTTCATGTAGATTTTTATGTGTGTATAAAAAAGAGGTTAATCAAAACAATAAAAGCATCTGTGTACCTTACAAAGTGAACAAGTTCCTTCAGAATACTGTAGGAATGACTGATGCAACTTTGGTAGGATCTCCAAGAACATTCATAGCCAACTTTGCACTGGGATAATATGGTAAGTAAACTGCACACACACACAAAAAAAAAAAAAAAAAAGTTTTACTGGGCCGATTCCCCCACGAAATTCAACTTGCGTTTTTTATGTCTCGAAAGCGTGACTTAGGATATGTATTACACTTATATATAGCATTGTTCTAATATAGGTATTTCGACACAAAATCAGACTTTTACTGAAATGGCATACCAATTTTTTTCCACATTTCGATTCTACAATTAAAATTATGCCAAAGTGCCAAGTTTCATAAAAATCGCAGTTTTTAAAAAATTAGCTCTCAAAATTTTAGCTCCTCAATCAATTTTAGTTGAATTTTGTACATATTTGTTAATATCTCCTTTTTTATTAAATTTGTTTGATTCTTCCTTTCACGTTTTCGAAATTTAGGTTCATTTCAAATAAAATTCACCCATTTTTTATGATTTATTCTTAAAATTTGCATTTTTTAAATAGTTTTCATAAATTTTTCAAAAAGATTTTGGATTATAACCTATAAAATTTTTAACATCATCTTAAACTAGATGTACTTAAGCACACCTGAAAAAAATTAAAAGTTTTTTTATTCAGAGTTTCCGAAGATATACATGAATTTATATATTGGCATGTTTTGAAATTTGGCATATTTGTTGAAAGCGATAATAATATCAAATGCAGTTTACGAACTTTATTAAAATTATTTGAAAGAAGGAACGATGTGACTTTTTTCTGCTTATGCACATTGTAAAAAGTGAAAGGAAAATAGGTTACCATATATTAAGATATTCTTCAAGTGAATTATTCTTGGCACAAACTGAAAAAAATGCAGTTTGCATCAAATTTTACAAAATTTAATATTTAGGAATAATATAAGTCATAGAATCGAAAAATGGAAAACAACTGGCATGTCATTTTAGAAAAGGTCCGATTTTGCGTCAAACTACCTACATTAGAACAGTGCTATATATAAATCTAATATATATCCTAAGTTGTGCTTTTGAGACATGAAAAATGCAATTTGAATTTCGTCAATTGGCCCAGTAGAGCGGGAGATACAGAATTGTTCCCTTTTTTTTTTTGCGCAGTGTACCATTAAAAACCACATGGTGAATATCATTTTTGGTGATGGTGATAGAGATAATTCAGCTTCTTAAAATGTATACATGAATAGACTTATTAATATTATTATTAAAATTTGTATAAATGAAGAGCAATGGGAAAATTATTCTTATGCATATTTTTCGGTACACATTGCTGGGCTTTTATCCATACAGCTATTTTTCATCTGGGCTGTCTTGACTGGGCGGTATATTCTATCTCTGTCACTATTTTACTATTTCAAGATAATTTTGAGAGATGTTACCACATATAATATATTTAAAAGTCATTAAATGGATAACTTGATTCAGAATTAGTTCCAGTTTAAGCCACAGATGTAATACATGTTTATTTTTTGAATATATGACATTATATGCCTGCTTTATTACCTATTATGATAAGAAGAATAGATACTTTCTGATTATTTATTAGCCCAACCCTCCTGAAAAGTCAACCAATCGCTGGTGACTAATTTTTTACCAACCTATGAAACAAACGATAACAGTCATTTTAAAAAATGGCAGTGTACTAAAAATTATATAAAACAGCAGCAAATAATAAAATTAAAAACACAAGAAATAAAACATTTCTCTTTCTTCTTTATGTTTCTCTTCCCATATACACAGCAATCTAGTTTAGCTTCAGAAAACATAAGAGATTTGCAGAAATTTGACATCGTGCACAATCTGGCACTCAAAATACTGTTGTTCACCATGTGTACAGCAATCTGTTTTCACTTTAAAAAAAAAAAAAATCAGAAAATTACAAAAATTTGATACTGCACACACATTTGTTTTCTTATGTTCACAGCAGTTTATTTTCATTTAAAACAAGAACCAGAGAATTACTCAAAATTCGGTATTGACACACAAGCCTGATTATTTACAAAGTACAACTTCATAGAACATAAATTTTTGCATTCTCTACTATTAAGCAAAATGCGATTTTCTTAAGAAATACAACTCCTTTTTCATCAGCTAGCAAACTTCATACCTCCAATTTGATTCCTTCCAAGGAAAAAAAAAAGCACAAACTCAACAACTAATTAGATCAAGCACTAACCAGAAAAATGGCCATTAGATCTGTAAAAACCAAAATCTACACTCTTGTGTACAAAATCTGCACTCCCAGGTATGCACACATGTACACACATGGGTTATGGCATTAATACCTTAATACCTTTTCAGGACATTATGAGGTACTTATCTTGGTGACATAGAGAGTTCTTTTCCGAGTTGCACAAATAATCAAAAAGTACTAAAAAAAATTTTATCAATAATAATATGATAGGAACCTCAGTCAATAGGCAAAAACAAGTAGATGACTGAGTTTTAAAGGTAGCAAGGATTACGAAAAACAAACATCAAGTGTAGAAAAAACATTTACATGATACACGATACACTATCTACCCTTAAATATTTGAATACAAGCAACAGAAAAGGAAAACAAAATTTATTTGTATTCAATAAAGTTGTATCCACAATAAAAAGAACTTATACAATTAATCATAAATTGAGTATTATATTTCTACATAAAAGTTGGCAGCTCTAGCTGTATTATAATAGAAATATTTTCATCAACAAAAATTTAAAAGACTTATTTGAGCATTTACTTTTTGAAAACATTTGAGCATTTACCTTGTGGAACCATTTTCTTCAAGAGACTTTACAAAATTTACATTGGACATTCGACACACTTGAGGACTTTAAAAAATTTTTGTGTTTTTATTTAGTTCTATTTAGAAATTATAGTGCTGTTGTAATAGTTGTCAATTATATGTTTAAGTATTTTATAATCTGTATAGGAGAAAGATCATGAACAATGACGGGGCATACAAAAACCTGCAGGCTATGTCAATGATGCTTCATCATATCCTTCCTCATATGATAGACCTTCTCTTGCTTCAGTAATATACTAATGCTTTTTCTTCCACCATGTGCTATCAACCTTCCTTTTTAAAGGGAGGTATGTAAGATATAACAAAATATGATAACTGCTTTGTGAAATAACTGGCAATCTCAAAATTAGCTATTCTAGATTTGGTGTTCTTCATTCATCTGTTCTCCCAAATTTAAGACCTTTCCATGGTACAAAACAACCTAAAATAACTAATCACAGTTTACAGTACTTTCTGCATCTACTCGGTATAAATACCGCTCACAAGTAACCAAGTCATCTTCCTTTGCCTTTTCTTAGCTTCCACCACACTGACAACTCTGTGCTGCTTTGCCTTCCTTTATTCTAAGATGATGTAGCATGCATATAAAATTATTGTAATTGCTTATGATCTAGAAATATTTTATTGACTAAGAAATGATTTGGTATGCGTGAAAATAAAGATTGAAAATTTTTAAAATTTATTTGTGTCAGCGTCTTTCCATCTTTCCGCTCGATTATTGAAAGCTGCTAAATATCTATCTACCTAACAGCGCATATATATGTATTACATATATGTATTATATATACGTATTATGTATTATATATATATATACACACATGTAAGTATACACATCATGAAAACATCCCTTTAAGATCCACTTTAAATTCATTTTGTAGAAAACAATTCTTTATTATGGTCATACATACAGACACCATGAAAAAAAATCATCCAAATGGATTCAGAAGTGATCAAAATGTATAATTATGTTGAAATATACCCAATATTTTCCATGATTACAATACTTTCTTTGCGAAAAAAATAAAAAGGAAAAATGTTTGAATACCTTATTGTTGTACTCTTCAATGAAACTTCCAAGTGCTAATCTGAAGCGCTTATCTGGACGTACACTCCAATTCATGCTATACACAGTCCACGGAGCTTCATATTTGTAGATCTCTTTCCTTTTTGGAGGGGCAGAATGAACAGCCATTGCTGAATGTTAGATAAAGGTCTGTAAAATACCTTCAAAATTTAAGAGATAATTGCAATATGGCAGATTTCAAAATAAGTGAATACATATATATATATATATATTAGTTTTCAAAATATAGTACAAAGTCCAAAAATAGGATATCCAATATGCAGAATGATCTAAAATCTACATCTTTGAATCATTAGCAATTTTTTTCTTAGAATTTCTTCTTTATTCTTGTTTGTTTTTTTTTAATAAAATATGTAGTCCTAATCCTTAATTTCACTTCGAATGCTCATATCTTCAAAAATACAAATGTTACAATCAATCTAAATACATCATTAGATATAGGAAAGAGCACATCAGAAAATACAAAAAAAAAAAAATGTAATTGGCTCTATTTTTAATGCATAGTGAAGCATTAAAAATAAAATTTTGGTGAAGCTCTGTGCGCAATTGTGACTGCATGTGAGTGACAAGGTCTGCGTTCAGGTGGTGTTTGCTCTATTTTATTTCACCAAGTTAGTGGTTTTGCGATTTATAGAAATTTGACAAGTGTAATAGAATGTGTTCCAACAGAATTTAATGTTAAACACCATAAGAGAACATAGGATTCAGAAGCAGGGGATATTTGTATGGTTGATATAACTGTTAATGGAGAGTCAAGATTTATTCTAGTATTTATATATATTCACCCATTCATTCAGGATATTTGAAGATGTTCTTGTTTAGTGCAATGATAAAATATTGAGACTACTTTACTAATTGATGAAGACCCTACTGTAGCTACAGATGTTCCTATTATTATAATGGGAGATTTCAATGCAGGTGTCAATCGAAATGAAAAAGCATTTGATTTCATAAAACATCATTTTAATCTCAGTATGGTGTCAAGTAACTATCAAAGTACACTTAGCAATTCATTTACTACAAATATATATGCAGCAATTTTAAATTATGTACCTTATTTCTGATTTCATTGACCAGTTTTACATAGGGCCATTCTGAATGAATAAATTTAACAAATATAAAATCAAATATATGAGTGTGTAAAATCTTTTATGTGTTTTATTTGTTCTATAATATCATCACACTTCCATTAGTAGTACTATGCATTACAAACGAGCAGCTCTTTAAATTAAAAGAGAAAGTCTACCATCAATTTTTTATTATTATTATAATTATTATTTAGTATTAGTAACTGAATACAAAACAGCATGGTAACCCTTCATGTTGACATTATGCATGGTGATGATTAGAGATTTCAGCTAACTCTACTAAGTGCTAAGTGTGTTGACGAAGAGAAATTTAACAGAAATTTTCTTTCCATGTTAAAAAAAAAAGATTCTGTAAATGACACTTATAGGCTAAAAGATTACATTTAGGGCTGTAAGGGATGGCAAAATCTTTAGAGTTTAAGGAGGTACTCCGCAGGAGAACTGTGGACACACAGACACTGGATCAGGCCCCAAAATGTATAGCGATAGCCCTGGATAAGGCAGGCTTTAACTATATGTGGGGATTTATTTATTCGGAACTTTGATAAGCCTTAAGCCTATGATGAAAATAGTCATAAATATAATAAATAACTAAACTAACATAATTTATACTTAGCTTCATCAGTGTACAATGTAAGCAAAAACAATTTAGCAGAACAACATGGCTTTAGTCGCCAACCTCATGATACATCGCCATTCGTATATAGTGAACACAAGCTAAGGTTAATGATGATAGCCATGAATTTGACGTTTTTAGATGTTACAAACAAATAGCAAATTTTTCCAATTAATGAAATTTATGAAGAAATGTGGAGTAGTAAATGAAGATGGTATAACAGAAGCTCTTCATTGTGATGGCAATGCTTCAGTCATCAATCAACAAATTGTGAAATCCGTAGTATGGTTCTAAATCCATAAAATATTGCTGCTGATGGTGACAGAGAGACTGATCAGAATGAAAAATTCTAACTGCCCATTTAGGAAAAATTCTTGACGCAGAAACTGTAGGATTTAAACAATGAAATTTTGTAATTGAGCATGAAATTAGGTATATCTATAGAAAAAAAAAGTAAGTATTGGCACAAAAATTGAAGCAAATTAAACAACTGACATGGAAAGAAATGTTTGATAAAGCAAACAAATTTTAGTTTTATTATTATTATTATTATTCCCTTAAGTCATAAATGCATCATACCTTGTAAATCACTATTCACATATTCTTTATTTTATAAGTTCTACAAATCATCTTACTAGATTTTATTTTATCATCTAATATCTGGAATAATCCCAAATCCAGGATCATCAATGCATTGACAAGTCTGGATCTCGAACTTTATTTTATTTCACATTAATAACTAATGCCATATTGAAAAGGTTATATGCAATTATTTTAAGCAAACATTATACTAAATATGAGATTTTTATGCTTAAGAATTTTTTCATACATTTATCTTCTTTTGCAAGAATTAATTATATATGGTTTATTTTTCATTACATCACTATGTTTTACAGTTACTTTCTTCTGAATTCTTCCCTTAAAATATTAAGATGAATTTTGTAATCACTTCTGTGCAACTGGTAATACTTAAACTATATAATATAGTTAAACTATCAAAAACTATTAATTATATAATATAGTTAAACTATTAAAGTAAAAATTATACTTTAACTATATACCAATAATTTGCTGTGCATCACAAACTGACTGCATAGATAACATTTAGTAATATTTATCACCAAACATGGTCATCAAGACACTAATTTACTTATTTTGAAGATTAGCCAGGTAATCACTTTGAAAATAAACAGCTTACTTGTTTCACTTAAATATGGAAAGCAAATAAAATAATATACAATTACGAAATAGCTAATCCGAGGTTTAGGGTAGACAATTTCCTAATGACAAAATTTATGTGTTTGTACCAAATACAAATAACATTGTTATACAATAACAGATATAATATCAACTAGAGAAATGGAAGGGCAGCCAGTTTATACACCTGAAAATTAATTAGTCAGCTGTCATTTCTGTGATGAATAACAGTTTACCAAATCCACATATTAAATGCATGATCCTAATTATGATAATAGAGATGGCAACTGTTATGGGCTGTCTCTAATTATTACTGATTTCTACCCTCTATTATAGAGTAGTACTATGCATTACAAATTGTCAAAGAATTGCTTGATTTTATGAAACTCATTATTAGCACTCTATCAGTTAAATATTTTACTTATTAATGCAGCTAAATTATGCCACTGAAAGCTCTCTCCAGAGGCTGCCATCCCTACAATAATATCCCGATTACCATGAAAAACATACAAACAAAAAAAAGAAATCTGAAGCATTTCTAAAGACATCAATAGCTGTTTTTGATATAAACATCTGTTAAAAGGCGCCCAATGTTATTAAATGCACAGATGTTTACACAATAATTACAATATGTTTTACATTTTACCTAATTAACTTATCTGCATACATTTTAATGACAAGGACTATTCAATATTACAAAGAATGAGATGAGGTTAATAATAAAAGACAAAGTAGTTGAAGCTTATCGTCTCAACAAGTGTTCATGCATCTTTTAAGAGAACCCGATTTTCATTACAGAGATGTGGAAAATCAGGAAAAGTACTCAAGTGCCAGAATTAACAACATTTTAAGCTGTCCGACTACTTTTGATTCCACAAATGAGTTCTGTTAAAGCATTTGCAAGTAAAAATTAAAAAGTTTTAAATATCCACCGAATACCAAATACATGTTATTTACATTTCCTAGATTTCTTAAAAAATAAAAAATACCTCAAATTGACCGAAGATAATACGCAAATACTATTTTTTCTTTAAGAGCTGTATTTCTGTGCTTGAGATTAACTACTCTGATTACGTCTTGTGATGTTATATTACATTATTTTTTCTGAACAGAAAAACACGCAATCAGCAGTCCAAAACAATGTCGGAAAGGTGAGAACAATAAACTAACGTTACAAAATAGAATAACATGCACATGATACTATGCAACACATAAACACACACAAAAAAAAATTCCACTTCAAACACAGTTTAAAACGTCAAAACACACAGACATTTTCACTGTTCATATTTATTAAAACACTAGACTTCTAAATCTCATTTATATTGACTTACTTCAAGCTTCCCTATTTCATAACCAAATTAAGAGTTGTAATACTTTTAAATATGCAAGAAATTCGCTCTTCTCATCAATTAATAAACAGCATAGACCAGAAAACACTACCTTTAATATCAACAAGACATAAAAATAATTCGATTATTAAACAAGCGATTTCCTCATACTGCCATTCTTAAAAGACTAATAATCTTGAAAAACTATTAGAAAAATATCAGTTATTCACAATCAAGATTAGTAAATCAGATATAAAATGTATTGTCATTTTAAAAATCAAAATATATCAATAGATGGCAAAATACGAATTTGCAAACTATCCTGGAAATATTTTACATTTCAAACGGTAACTTAAGATCTAATCTATGATTAATCTATTAGACACAAAACTGCAGTTTTTTTATCTATTCTAATCTAAAAATCCTAACGATAGACACAGCATTACTGTAATTTATTAGAAGAGTAAAATCGATTGACCAAAGATCCCACCAATCTTGCCCTAAAGAAGGTCGAGCAAGATCAAGGACTGGCAACAGTGATTTGTAACACTGATTCATCATATGCGGTTATTGCGCCACACTTTGAAATTGAGAGAATTGATTTCCGAGTGAATCAATTATCAAGATACTTTTACTTTAGTATTTTGCTGTCCATATACCGTATATCAGCTGAGATAATCCGTTGAATTTCATTCACTTCCTAACAAGAGTATGTAAATCCCTTTAATTTTTGAACTGATTGCAAATACTGTTTCAATTATAGAGTGTTTTGAAATAATTATTGATTTGTTTCAAGGTATACATATTGTATAATATGATAATTAGGTTATTTTTAACGATCCTCTAATATTCTAATGCATTACGGCTGGGAAATATGAAACATCGAAGATTAAACCTATAAGGTTAAAGCCTTGTTAGTTTATTTTCGCTGGTAATTTGCTTATTAACACATTTTTTTTTTCTTTTTTCCAGTCAAAAGTTTCAAAAGCTCTAATTTCTCAAAAATGTTTCATTTACTGTAAGTAATGAGTAAGGCAAGAAGTTATTTCGTTTCGTATTGCGATAAAAGTTTTGACCTCCGTTTAGAAGCTAAAGTATGATGAAATACTCCAGAAGTACGTCCGCAAAAAACCCAGTAAATGTAAACAATGGCGATAATAGTTCAGATTTGAAGTGAGCAATATTTATAATTAGTGTAATTTCTTAAAAAAAAAAACTTGTATCTAGTAATACTTTTTACTTATCAGATTTTTATGGCCCTGAAAAAGGTTTTTCACTTTTTACCTGCATCGTTGAGTAAATTGCTGGAGAATCTATAATTGCATTTAAAATTTCCATGAATGAATCTTGCCATTATATTTAACTTCACTCCGGAATAGGCATTTGAGTACATGACCACTAGATTTGCTTTATGAAGACCATACGGAAAATGAAGTTAGTTTTACTTTCAGCATAAACTTTAAAGTAAATTTTATGAGTGGATTTATAATTTAACTTTTAGATGCTGCCTCTTCAACTTTGTGGTCTGGGTCTGTGTACCAGTTGCTGGATTATTGAAATTTGTGAAATTATTAACTGTCTGATGTACATAACACTCATGCCTGCCTAAGAATGAATATATCCACCATTCATCAGCTGTAATAGTTGTTCTCTTTGCCACGTGCTTCTAAATCAGTGACATCAGAATATCTGCTGATCTGTTGTTTGCTATCAATGTATTTTCCATGAAGGTAATAATTCTTCTGAGGCATACTACTGCAAACAAGTATCTATCGCCAACAACTTCCTTAATTACATGAAAATATTTCAATCTATTCATAGTTAAAAAATTCATAAAAGATAGCATGGAAATCAGATAAAAATAATAGTAAATAAGTAAAAAATAAATTATATGTACAATGCATACAATGAGTGTTACACTTTAAAAAAAAAGAACATAAGAAGAAGGGTTGTTACCTCTGAAGCAGTGAATTTGGTTGGTTTACTAGGTTTGAGTTCTTATTGCTATTGTTGGCAGTCTTTACATTTACTGGGTTCTTTGCAGAAGTAAGCACCTTATAAAAAGCTGTTAGGGAATACATTTAGTAAAAAGTAAATATATTATTATAAATATACTATATGTGGGTGGTATTGTTCTGTCATTGGGACTGGAGTCGTTGCTAAATGTTTTGCCAAAGTCACCAAGAGATTTGTTCATATGAAGTCACCAATGTTAAGTTTTAAAATCATTACACTATTTACTTTAAAAAAAAAAGTAAAAGAATGCCTTTTCAAAATTAGCAACAATAACACAAATTCTAAAAATGCAATGGTCACTTGTATTTTTTATTATTATTGTATTTACCATGGATACGAAAATTTGGTAATACTTTAGGGTACCCCTTGGCGAAACTTGGCAGTACATAGATACTGAGTTTATGCAATTCTTTGATTTCTTACTTTGGCTTGAGTAGCGGCAATCTTCATGCGAAAAAGTGCCGCTACACAAGACAAAGAAGTGCACAAACTCAGTATCCATGTACACATCAACCTATTTTCACTTTAAAAAAAATCGGAGAATTGCACAAAAAGGGCACTGTGCACTCCTTTGATTTTATCCATGTACAGATCGACCTATTTTCACTTTAAAAAAAATCGGAGAATTGCACAAAGTATGCCTTACGCACTCCCTTGACTTTGTCCATGTACACATCGATATATTTTCACTTAAAAAGTCAAAAGAGCACACAATTCTGCAGTACAGGCAAACAAAAAATACATAATCTCAATAAACTACATTTTAAACCAAACAATAAAATAACATAAAAAGGGGGAAATATGTTATACATTTAAGCACTACAAAAAGCAAATATGCACTTACCCTATTTAGAAGTTACTTTGTCTTCAGTCTGTGGCACGCAAAATTCCTTAACAGCATGACATTTTTTAAACCAGGTACCCTTTCTAATCGAACGCTTCACATAGTACCATCTGAACCTTTCTTCCTACAAATCAATCTAAACGATTTTGACATTCAACTAAGCGCATATCCTTCCTACGTACAGGACACTTATGGTTACTAAGTAAATCTTCATTTACACACCAGTCAATTAATGCTCTTTTCCCTTTTTGTTCCAAATCGTACAGAAATTTCAAATTGATCTCGCTACATTCAGCCATTCTACCGTCTAAGCAATGAAACAAGCAATATACTTCCCAACTAACCACAAAACCCTTACAAAACATCCTATCATTCCGAATTTCCCAGAATAATGCAAACGATTACATCATAGTAGGGTTTCCATAACATTCAACTAGTCCAGTTACCATAAATGAAACAATAACTACGCCATAATACAAGGGATACCTTAAAATCTATTCTAACTGAAAATTTGAGACTTAATCAAATGATGAAACATCTTCCATGCAATTTCTTCAGGAACAAGTAATGTGCATTCTGAGAAAAAGTGCATGAAAAACCATTAAATAAAGCTCTGCTTCAATTCGAAGGAAGCATCCTTCAATATACTCTAACCAAAAATATTTTTAATAAAGCTATAATACACTCAGACTGTTGGAAAGTGTATAACACTAATAAATAAAAAGAGGCTGGATATGAGCATTTCTGTGTTAAACATAATATTATTGGTCCCAATACTGATTGTTATGCACAAGCTATTAAAAGCTTATGACGAAATAAACTTCAGTGTGATACTTACCATAACCAATTAGATTCTTATTTAATTGAGTTTATATGGTAGCTACAGCATCTTAAAGCATAAATGAGGATGTTGCAAGTACATGTGCACAAGTTAGGTTATAAAATTATTCAATTCTGTGTTGGAATTGACAGCAAGCAGTTGTGGGAGCGATGTACTGTTTTTGTTTGTACAAAATAAATATAAAATGACAAAAAATAAAGGTGCACTAAAGAATGCATCTTAAGAGACAAGCAGGAAAGAAATTTTTATTGAAAGAAGATAATAAAGAACACCTAGCTGTAAAAAGTGAAGCAACAAGTGCTATTATGAAAATAAAATAAGCTGCAGTCATTAATTTTCAAATACTAATCAAGGTGCTGCAACTTCTACTGTTGCCAATAATAAATTTTCAGATTTATTTGTACCTTTGCCAGATTATAATGTAGAGATTCCTCAATAGTATAGGTGAAATGAAAAAAAAAAATTATCAGTTGTGTGCACGATATTTAAAAATCTTAGGGAATAGTCCTACATATCTGAACCCAGTAACCATTTGGAACAGATGCAACAGACAGCCTCTTGTCATTTTTTCCCCGCTGCTTTCTTTGCCAAGTTGTTTAGTTTACGTTAAAATTTTCTAATTTTATGAATATGCATTATGTTTTTTCCCCCTTGGATTTTTCTTTAACTTAGATGCATCATAAATATTTCAGCAATTATCTTATGCTTCGAATGTGTCACCAAATCGTCAACTTTTGATGAACCCGATCTTGATAACAGAATAGTACCTGTATATGTTGTATAAAGTTCATTTTTTCTGTATGTGAAGTGAGCAAATTGTCATGACTGCTAAATAGTTATGCAGAGTAGCTAGTCTTTGTGTAATGCATGAATCTTTATTAGAAGCAACTTTGTAGAGAGCAAGCTTTGTAGAGAATAATAAAATATATCACTGATAAATGGATGGATAAATAAGGGACTAGTGTCAGCTTAACAAACTATTCATTTGAGATCAGCAGTTAATAAAACATCATATGAACCTGGAAGAGGAAAAAAAAATGAAGTTTACATTTAACAAACAATGGATAATGTGAACAAGTTATATTGCTTGAACATCAGACACATGCTTATTCATGTATGCAAACAGCCACAATCATGATTGCCCAAGAAAGTTGAAAATTCAGTGCACACTCCAACATAATGAAAATAACAGGGCTTAATTCCTCAGTTTTGTTATGATTCATTATGACAAAATTATACTCGATGTGAAAAGAAATGCTGATCACAAAAATGACTGTTGTTTCAAAAGCACAAATCCACGTGCACTCCAACACATGTCTGCTATGAGCATACCTAGATTGCCATAAATACTTTTTAACAACTTGATGCATTGCCTTATCCATACTTGGTGAGAATGGGAATATCAAAAAGTACTCAAAATGCAAGATAATATTTTGCATTGATAGTTAAAAAATTACAACTAATCAGTGAAAATATTGTCTAAAATTATTTAGTTTGAATGATATTGGCAAAATAGGTTAACAGCTGCTTATATGAGGTATTAATTATATTATTTATTCTCACTTTTAAATAGAATTTGGGAGAAATTCCTCAGTATTCTTTAATATTTTAATTGTTTTATGATCATTACAAATAATTTTAATTGTAAGCATATAAATTACAAGAATAATTTAATTTCTAAGTTATTTACAGTTCCTAAGTTTAATACCATATCATTAAGTCCTTTTTGTGTGAATAATGGGTGAATTAGCTGCATTTGAACTAAAATATGATTTAAAGAATTGAATAGCATTTATTTCAGTTCATAGTTAATTTTATGTGTCATATTCGGCACAGAAATATATAGCATTTGGAAAAGAAGGCACGGATTTTGTGTATTTCAGAAATAATAGGTTATGTAAATGCAAACAACAGGAAAACATGTGGCAGCTGCAGAAAATTGTAGGCACAGTGATTTGTTAGTTTAGCTTCGCAAAATAGCCAAATTTTGTATTAGCAGTATATGTCAAAATAGGAAATTGAAATGTATTTTCAAGTGACAGTTACACTTTTCTATTTGTATATTTAGACACAGTAATACTTATACACAATTTTGTCAAAATGCTGCATTTGAAAGTTTATTTTTAATATATTCAAAACTAGGAATAAAATCAGTCTTGTCATTTAAATTTTTTGCATTAAGTTTTAATTTTAGGTTCCTTTTCTATACTTTAAAATAACACTTTTGAATTATAATATACATGTTCTATAATTAACTTAGCTGTGTAAAATATTCTTATTTTGCTTGCAGACATGTTTTCATATATTTAATATATTTCAAGATCAATATTACTTCTTTGATAACTTTAGTTATAGACATGTATGTATGGGAAAAAGAATATTTGTTATAAAACCTATGCCAGTTACAGTTAAAGCAGTTGTTTTTTTAATCCTTTTTCTGAGTGCTGTAGAGGCACTCCTTAAAAAGGTGTGGTTTCCTGGCTATAAGACACTTCCTTTTGAAAGTCCTTGAGAACTTGCTTTTCAGTTAAATTTTCATTGGGACAAAAGTTGGTACTCTTCTGTTCCTTCTTTAAAAAGATCTGTAAAAATGATATGTATAAAAGCATAGCTTTTAAATTATATGTTTGATTAGTTTTAATTTTTTTCATGTTTTAGATGGAATTCATAACAGGACAAACCCTTGTGAGGAAAAATAGATCTAATGTGCAAGCTGATGATGCTTTGCAAGGCAAAGAGATAATTGGATTTTATTTTTCTGCTCACTGGTGTCCGCCGTGTAGAATGTTCACTCCAGTATTAGCAGATTTTTACGAAGAAATCAAGGAAAATGACCTTCCGCTTGAAATCATATTCGTATCATCAGACCGCTCTGAAGATGCCTTATTTGATTACATGAATGAAGCTCATGGTGATTGGCTAGCTATACCTCATGGTTCTAATGTGGCTGAGTGCGTATACTTTTTTTATCAGATTTCAGACAAAATTAATTTCTTTCTTCCAAAATCAATTATATCCAATTTCAAAAATTTGTGTAGCTATTCAAAATATATATAATGTATATTATATATGTGTTATTCTAAATATAAAAATTCTACTAGCTGTATTCTAAATTTCTTCAGTAATGTTTTGATACAATTAAAATGCAAATAATAGCAAGGTTTCACTTTTGGGGTAATATGCTAAATATTAAAATAGCAACATTTTTGTTCCAACATTGGAAGCAATCATTTTCTTGGCGAATTATATATTGCATGAACACCATTTGGGCAGCTGGAGTAGAGCCAATTTTCACAGCTCCAATCAGATTATCTTTTAGAAAGGCAAAGCAAGTTTCCAATAACTTTGGTTTCTAGTAACCTCAAGAATCGAGAGACTCACATGCATTGAGTGCATGCAAACCAAAGAAAATACCTTCCCATTCTCATATAAAACAAGATTGGTTTAATCCTAGTCTACTGCACACACAGGATTTGGCAGCATTATGATGAGCTGTAAACCAGATATTTTGGCATTGGTGACAATTTTCAAAATCGTGCCAAGACAGTACTATATACTAGGATTTTACCATGAAATCTTTTAAACCTTTCTTTCTTTTTAATAAATGCCTTATTTGTCATTTTGCAGTAAAATAAAAAAATGGTAATCAGTCATCTAGACTAACCATTTAATGTAACTATATTCGCCAAAATGTCACTGATTATTGTAATTCAGTTTATAATCTTTAAGTAATTAACTTTTTAATATTATTCATATCATTTAAGGTGGCTTCTTCCTTCTAAATTTACTTATTATTAATTAATAATACTTCAAAATTTCAGGGAATTTTCTCTGCCGTACTCTTGAAATTAATTCCAATAATGCTTTGGGGATTATATATATATGTAATTGGTAAAATTGTATGTGTGTGTGTGCGTGCGTGCGTGCGTGTGTTTTTCAAGTGGTACCATAATTAATTTACCTCTTAGCATAGCCAACGCACACTACGTGGATAGACTGGAATTCTCTTAAAACACACCTGGAAAATTCAGAGAATTTCATTCTTCTGTTTGAGTGGCAACCCTGATATAAAATCTTAACTTATTTACAAAAATCAAGAGACAAACTGTTGATCCAATTATTGTGTAAACAAAGATTTATGTTAATATCAGCATTTTTGATGAAAAAAATAAAAAATTTCATATTCATTGTGTTTGTGAAACCTGCTTTTCCTCTGGAGTTCTCAATTAAGTATGGCAAAATTTCTGACAGGAAAAAATAATAATAATAATTTCATTTTTCCAATATTTATTTTTAATCTTATATTCATTTTATACAAATACAAATAGAAGGACAGATCAAAACAAGCATCTTCTTGATTAAACCATATGTTTCTCTGTCTAAACACTGCATTAGCTAACTTTCATTTGTGTCCGAAATATGAACTGAGGCTATATCTTTGAGAAATTTCTTGTGTAACGTCTGATTTTTCATACTGCATTGCCTACAAAGTTATGTGTAACCTTTAATTGCAGATTGCTTTAAACCTCTTAAAACACCTTCTCAATTATTTAGTATTTAGCAGCGTATATATTTGTTAGTAACTATAAATGAAATTCCTTTTTTAGTATGCATTCAAAATAGAATTTTTTTTTTTTTTTTTTTTAAGTTTATAAAGA